>LBNU01039526.1:0-20846 GCA_014162995.1 Artemisia annua
TATATATATATATATATATATATATATATATATATATATATATAGAGAGAGAGAGAGAGATGAGAGAGAGAGAGAGAGTAAACTGCAAATGGTTTGTAAAATTTGGCACTAATCATCTGTAGCCGATACTATTGACATTCATCCCTACGTACGAAGCCAAATGTATGTCACAATACATCCCTCGTTGGATTTAACAAAGGGTATATTGGTCATTTTTACCATGTTAAGTAATGGCATGTAATCATATATTTTTCATGAAAAGCAATTTACTAGTATTAAAAACCCAAAAACGGCAAACTCGTTGCCATACAACCATTGGACCAAATACAAGTTAGACCACCCAAATCATAAATGTTGATTTTTATATGTGCTTGGAATCTTAACTCTTCTTTGTTTGTATACCCACAACATGTATTTTTGCTAGAAAAAATCAAAAATTTCCGACCACCTTCCTTGTCAACATCTTGTACGATTGTTTTAGGCTAAAATACAACTATTACCTACTAGGTTCAGTAACACTATCGTTTACCCAGTAAAACCGACACACAAATGCTTATTCATATTAAGGGTTTATGATTTGTATGATCATTAATTTAAGCATGTGATTCGATAGGTTTTTTGTTTATAGACGTTGATTATTGTTTTGGTATGTGTTTTGCTGTTACAATCCAGGTTAGAGTTTTGTTTGTTGGTTTATACTTAGAAAAATCAATTTGGGTTGGAATTTGGGAATTGGTTTCTTGACCAGTAGATATGTGCTAGTTATGTATATTTGACTAGTAAATATATGCCTGAGGTGATGGTTGTTGCACGTAGATGTATGGTGGTGTTTATGATAGCGGTGACATCATATGGTCGTGGTAGTAAAGTAGTGTTGGCGGCAGATGGTGGCGGTAGAGGCAGTGTGTTTTTTTGGGGGAGGAGAAGAAGAAGATAAGTAAGTGTTTATTTGTAGATAGAGAGAGTGAGGTGAAAGGTAGAGAGTAGGCGGAGGAGAAGAAGAAGGGTGTTTTGGATTGTCAAAGAATTTGAGGTGTTAATTATGCAAGTAAAATAAGGGAAATTTGTCATTTAACATGGAAAGGGATGTTATGTGTCAGAAATTTGCTTTTGTAGGGATGATATATGCCACTAGTATCAGCTAGGGATGATTAGCCGAACATGATGAAACATCTGTTATTCACCCATATACTTTATTTAAATATTCTTGCAATATCATTGTATTTGGTTAAAGTGAAGCATAAGCTTTACTAGTTAAGTCAAAAAGTAGATCATAAAGTGAAGCATAGGCTTTATTAAAGGTGTTTGGTTAAATTGTTTGGTTCAAAATGACACAATTAGGTTGAATCAATTGATTCAAGTTCCTAAAAATATGAAACTTAAGCGTCTAAGCTACCTCATGAGCCTAAGCGAACTAAAAACATTTTAATTCTATTACTGGCCGGTTTACTGTTAGATTTTGTTTTATAGAGCAAACATCATAAAATTCAGGCTGTCAAAATTAAAATCCACAAACTGATTTATCAATCTACATTGTTATATATCTCTTTTTGTTTATACCAAACAAAACAATAGCAATTAGTAAAATACTAGCATTATATTCATATCCACCTAAGAGCACATGGTATGGTTGCAAATAATGTGCCATCCGTCCCTATTCAGAAACAACCAAATATTATAGGGCCCGTTTGGTTTGTAGACGGGATGGTATGGTTGCAAATAACGTGCCATCCAATCCCGTCTACAAACCAAACGGGCCCTAAAATAGTTTTAGGGCCTGTTTGGTTTGTAGACGGGATTGGATTTGGATTTAGATTTGGTGTAGGATTTAGTTTTAGATATTTAAATAAATATTATAATTTATGGTTGAAATATATTATTAAAAGAAATGAATAAAAATGAATGGGATGTGGTGTTGGGTCCATTCAGTACCTAAGCCTCCTTAAACAAGAATTTGAATACAAAATAACCTAAGTGTTAGAAAGCCATAAACAACATTCAAGTCACCGAGTGAACAGTTGCTCAGTGAGTCACCTTCAGGATGCTTAGGACGAGTCTTTGAAGAAAGCCTCTCCATCCAGTGAGGCGGAACTCAGTGAGTGGCACCTAAGCCAAAGAAGAAGGTGATGGGTTCAGTTAGTGATGACAATAACTCACTGAACCCCAAGACTCCTCAACAACTAAAGCTTAAAGAGTAAAGACTGAAGACTGAAGACCTGAAGACTGAAGAATAGGCGGGACAAAGCGGGAAACGTTTGAATGGATAAGATGGTGTCCTAATCAACCTGAAGTCAAACTTTCCCTGAAAGGCAAAATGTCATTACTGCTCCTCAAAAAGCAGTATTGTATTATACCCAAAATAGCCTAGTGTAACAGAGACAAAATATGGAAGTATTTTGTCTTAACTAGCTTAGTTCATATTTTGTTTTTATTACAACAGTTGTAATTTACTTGTGTATAAATAGGAAACATAAAGGTGGAGTAAAAGTTGACAAGTTTGTGCAATTAATGCTTAGACATTCACAAACAACTTTTACTCCTCCAAAGAACAACCTTGTCCCTGAGGTAGCTCAGTAGTACCTTTAGTTGTCACTTAAGCCTAACTTAAGTTTAGTGAGGAGTCATACCATACTTGTCATTTCAATCCCATGTGTTATTCCGCAAACACTTGGGTATAATTATTTGATTGATTTCTAATAAAAATTAAATGTTGAAAAATATCTTGTCAATTTACCAAAGTTTTTCTTTTAGTTATCAAAGAATATCTTCGCATCATTTAAACATGGTGCATAGTTAGTTTTAACTAGTAGTTAATTATAATCTTGTAAATGGGAGCAACAGGTGGATATTAAACTTGCGCCCATTTATTCTTGAAAGAAACACGAATAATGAAAAGGAAGGTTAGTACCAAGGTTTTAAAGATGTGATATATTTAGTAGTGATGCCCAATCTTGGGGCCCACCACACATACCAAACAACCAAAACTTACCATCATCCCTAAATCCCATGCCAAAACATGCCAACCAAACGCACCCTTAGAAATTTTGAGTGAAAAAATGTGTACGTTTGGGTTTGTTTGAAATATCTTTTAAAATTGAAAACACAAAAAACCACCACTGAGAAACAAAAGAAAATTAAGGCGTCATTTATTTTATCATTCCCCTACAATCCCAGATTCATCATAATAAAAAACACACGGCCTTAAACCCTTTTTAAGAACCATACAACAACTATTGAATAAAAAACAACTTCATTCTAAGAGCAAAAGGTATCACAACGATGGTTGCTAACCGAGTCGACGTGGCAAGGATATTGGCACCGCTGAAACCTCACCATGACATTATAGTCGCTAGTCGAATGGAGTTCCGTCGGTTAATTGGCGGGGTAAACGACAAAATGCAACCCTTCCCCCCCCCCCCCTCTCTCTCACTCTTAATTAGTTTTATATCTGAGTGTAATGTTTTAGTTGGGTATACTCGGGCCCAAATGGCTATGGTATAGTTGTGTTGTGATACCTTTTGCGCTAAGAACCCGAAAGTAAAGAACAAAGATTTTCAAATTCATCCATTCAAAAGATAATTTGTTAGATTAAAAGGTTTGTCATCCATTATTATTTGTATTATATTTGATTGAAGATAATTCGGTAATTTTCATCTATGCATATAATTTCTTCTTTTCGTGTTCTCTTCAATGATACAATTTTTTGATCTAGGGTTTAGTATGCAGTTAAGATAATGTATTAGTTTTTAATATGTTAATTATTTTTTTGTAGTTGCAAGTTTTTAATTTATCATCGTATTAGTTTTTAATATGTTAATTCATTTTTTTAGTTGCAAGTTTTTAATTCATCATCATCAAGTTCACTTGGTAAGTTTTCATTTGTTGCCCCAATTTCCGCATTAGTTTAATGTCGTAAAATTCTGATCAATTTCAGAGTTTTGTTGGTTTATCTATTGCTTGGTACATTGCATGCGGTTCAGAAACTAGCGAGGTATCCCATATTTATCGTCATGGAACAACCATCGCCGATCATATTCTTCAATGAAGCTTTATGATTTCAATCTTAATCTTTTCATTTAATCGCTTTTTTTGTTTTGTGGTTCATGAATTATGGTTAATGACAAGGGCAGAGCCATGCCTTGGCCACATGTGGCACGTGCCATACATGGATTGGCCATGTGAAATGTAATTTTTTTTCTGTTTGGTGACAAGCACATACATATTCAGTTGACTTTTTTTCTCATCCATGGAGGAGAATGAAGTAGGGAAGAATACTAGAGAGAAAAATGAAAGCCTTTTGTTAAAAGAAGAAATACAAAACTTCAAAAATTGGTCATATTGTTGTAAAAAGTAAGAACAAGAGTAAAGAGATGTATGGAGAAGAGAGTATTATTATTGATTAAACACAATAGGTTACAATAGAATGTATTTACAAGGCAAAGGAAAAACCCTAACTTGGTAATCACAATTAGGATGAAATGATGAATAGAAATAAGCCTATAAGCCCATAATATTTTACAATACTCCTCCTTGGATATTCATCATTTATTATACGCTATAGACTGCCTCATTAAAAACTTTATCAAGAAAAACCCAGTGGGATCAAAACTTGATGAAGGGAAAAAGAGTGCAGTGCGCATAATACTCCTCAGCTCCTCAAATTAATATATATCTTTCAAGCGTCGAAGGCCGATCTCCTGAACTAGTTGCTCAAACACTTTTGTTGAAAATGATTTTGTGAATAAATCTTTCCTTGATTTGAGCTATGCACGTGGCATTGTCTTCATACAATAAGGTTGGAGTTCATTTGATAAAATTGGGTCCACATTTTTCTTGGATGTATTGAATTATCAATCTTAACTAAACGCACTCTCGACCGGCTTCATAAAGTACAATAAGTTCAACATGGTTTGATGGTGTAGCGGTTAAAAGGATATGGGCATACATTCCATAATGATTCATAAAACTTCCCCTTTGATGTCCATTTGAAGATTACGCCTCGCTAAAACCTTACTAGATAGAAATGAGTGGGACAAAAATCTAGTGAAGAAAAAAGAGTACATAATTCCTTCAAACGCTTAGGGATGTTGCCTCATCAAAAAACCTTGTCAGAAAAACCCAGTGGGGACAAAACCATTGTTAAGGGAAAAAGAGTGCAACGCGTATTTCTTTCCCTTGATGATCACATCACTTCAATTTTTTTAATGCCAATGTAGTAAGTGTATTGATAGATAAACATGTCTGATTCTCGCATGAACAAAGATTCTCCACATGTTCATATATCCAGAAGGATTAAACATATGTCATACATCTGATTCAAGTACTTCCTCGTACTTGATAAGTTATGCAGTGCCAACAAATTCATAGGAAATGATATGATATATCATGTATGACCACTAGCGAGAACTATCAATGTTTCATATGGATTTAAGTATGACACATTCAAATTTTGTGAACATCATCTTTATAAGTCTAAAAGAGACTTTTCAACATTATATGACCTCATTGCCATGAACGTCATCTATCAACATAAAATACATTTAAAATGTTATTTCAACATTCTTAATGCACAAGAAATTTATCCTTAAGATATTCAACTCATAAATCAAGACAAACTTTGTATTTTATTTCGAATTTAGTTTCGAATCATTCAGTCGCCTTCATAATCTGTCAATGAGTTTTACTGCCATACCATAGTCGTATCCAGATATCTTTGTAAAATTTCATGGGTAAAAATAATCATTTACACATCCCATTTTCAACAAATATCGACTAAGGCGATTTTAGCGAATATGCTCATATTGTTTGATCTCATACAATGATTTATTCAATTTGATCAAGTAGTTTTCTCGAGAACATTTAGAGCGTGCTTGGTCGAAGGTTTTGGGGGGTGATGAATGGGTAAGGTAATGAAAAAAGGTGCTTGGTTGATTATAATGCAATAAGCCATTACCTAATAGTGGGTAATGAGCCTAATAAATTGGAGGGTGGGGGGGGGGTGGATTCCTTTTCCTTTCCCTTTCCTTAGCATTACCATTGCCTTTCCCTTTCCCATTACCGAGTTTGAACCAAGCACACCCAATATATGACATGTTTCATGCATTTTATATCCTTCTAGGAATCTCTACATCATATGAGCACTTACTTATATTTATTTAGACGCATACCAATATTTCTCATATTCCCATGCTTATATAATATTAAAGTACTTTATTGGATCCACCACATGAGAACATCTCTCATTGTTATTTTTTAAGTCATTGCGAAAGTATATTTTCAATACGTTAATTTCACTTTCTCATATAGACCGATATATATCCAATAAGTATACACATTCATGTGCATGGATTTCAAGTCCCACATGTCTCATAATAAGAGACTTTAATCTTTCACTATTTACTTGCGTCTTTACAATATGGCCAATCATTTTACAACTGCGCTTTTCGCAAGATTATTTCCAAGATCCTTATTGTTATTGTAGCGCTATTTTTATATATAAATTCCTTATCTTGAGCATCATTAGATACAATAATACTATCGATATCCATTCAATTTTTTGCGATTCCACACTTTACTAGATATTATATCATATCATTTTAGATCTCATAGTTTTAAATGTACATGGGGTTCTTTTAGAATCCTCTTTGTCTAGTGTCTAAGTACGAGACTATTACGGGGTCTTTATTACCTCGATATGACCATCTTAACTTCTTGCTCCATTTATATATCATTCGAGGATTTCTATTTGGAATCGATTGTTCTATCACGCAGTAGGCGTGCCATAGAATCATTACCAATCTTTGGTTGTCCAGTTGAGACACAAATATAAGTTGCAGCATTAGCAACGTATAAAAGATCTGGTTACTCTATTAGATCACCAAATATGTTTGGCATTTTCTAGATTAGAAAAATGAATTATATTTTGAACTTCAAATTCATATTCATTAGTGTTGTGTGGATCAACATTTACATTATTATAATTCATTCCAAATTCTTGCTGCTCATTCTCTTCCCCTGAATGAATTATCATTCTTAATGTCCCACTTTGTGCATTGTGGTGGATTCACTAGAATATAAACCGCACAACTACATGACTCTTAGATGGGAGATATATGGTTCGTGACCGAAAAACCATTACAATGGGGAGAATCATTATAAATTTTGGCATGATGCGAATTCATGTTTGCTTTAAAAGAACATGCCACATAAAATATCAATTTTTGCTCTCATTATTACTGGCTTTATAATCAATTGTAAACGTTTATAAATGATTCTCGATCGTTTCAAACCATGCCTCTAACAACTCTTAATAAGTCTCTCGTCAGATACTTATATGAGATATCTGAAAAGTCTCTTAATTGTTTGTCGGTCATGTGGGAAACTAAAAGGGGGGGGGGGGGTTGAATCGTTTACCGACTTGTTTTCTTTAGTTATAAAAATTTAGCTGATTTAAATTAGGATTTGATTGTAGATAAAATCAATCAACACCAATATGAACACAACACTATACTAACACAAATATGCAATAAGTAAGTAACGAGAAGAGATGGAAAGATCAAACCAAGACAACGAGATTTATAGTTGTTCGGTCACGAAGCTCTTCTTAGCCCTACTCCACTCCCCGAGTATCCGACTCGAGAGTTCTAATCACTATATCAACAAGACTCCCTTCAGGCGGAGAAAACCGTACAACGTCGCTTACGTTATTTTCCGACACTAAGCTAGATGTCGAGTACTAATCTTAGCTAGTACCAATCTACCACGATCCTAACTTCTCACACGATCTACAGGATCCTTACTTATCACACGATCAACACGATCCTCACACAATCTAAACGCTCTTTACAAGATCCACACGATCCTTACAATCAACTCTTGATCCACTTGATCAACACTATAACACTCAACACTCAAGAGTTCCCCAAGATCTCAACAAGATCACAATGATCAACACAAGAATAATGAAACACTAATACACTTGATGTATATCAAGATACAATCAAGTAAACAACTTGTAATGCGAGTGCACTACACTATGACACCAATACCTTGTATCTTCTTTATACTTTGTGTTCTTCTCTTGACTAGTAGAGGTATGTAGGTGATCCTTGGTTGGATGAAAGAATCACTCTTTAAACAAAAGAAAAATAACTAATGATCAAAGGAGAGTTTAGGTGATTGAGGATATGACCACAGAAAATTAAGTGTGTGAAAGGATGGCCAAAATCTGGGAAAAGAGGTGGTATTTATAGGAACTGAAAATATGACCATTTTAAGGGGACGACACCACTAATTGTCACACGGTACCACTAAATTTAGTGGTACCGTGGTACCATGCCAGACAAAAATGCTCCAATTTTTGTCTTTAGTGGTGAAAGTTTATTTGGGGGAGTTTTGGAGCTGGTTTGGGTAAAATATAGCTGTTGGAGATTTTTGAAATGAATTTCCCAAATAAAACATTTCTTTATATTTCAAAAATAATTTGTAAGATGTATTTTTGAAAACAAAGTTTTGTCAAGCTAAAAATGTGAAGTTCAAAACACAAATTCACTTCATTGATCATTTTTCAAGTTCTAAATTTGTTTGTTCATACCTAGAGTGATTAACGTAGAAATCGGATATATCGACTAAAAACTTGTATACGTTAATTTTGACGTAAGATGTTTTCACATTTTGTTATCATCAAAACATAGAGATATCGAAAGATGAGAATAATATTTTTAGACATTATTTGCATCAACAATCTCCCCCTTTTTTATGATGACAAAACATAAAGTCATCTTATGTGAAAAACTAGTTTCGACAAGTTTTTAGTGTGAGTTTATATCCTACTTCTCCCCCTTTTTGTCGAAGTAAAAAAATTTTCAAAGCTCCCCTTGATATATACTCCCCCTCATTTGGAGCATACCAAGGAATCGAGCAATGGTTATTGCTACAAAACAAGATTAGATGACATATATACAATATCTAACAAGTAGCAATTTTGACAAATTTCCAACCATACAACAAAGAGGCTAAGTGGCCAAAGAAAAATAATCCAACCATAAAGAGAGTAAAAAATAAAACAAGCCCATGCATTCATTAATAAAAGATCATAAATAAAGTATGATTACAATAACTACACAAGTAGACAATTACAAGAAACATGTCACATTCTCAAGTGGCATTGAGGTCCTAAGATTTGATTCTTGATACTCAAAAGAGTTCCTAAGGTTTTTATTGATGATGACTAAACATAAAAGCTTAGTTGCTTGGGTTATTGGTTGAAGGAGGAGGTGGTATGATGGGTCCTTGAGGTGGTGTCAAGAGATGCTCAAGGTAGGAGAACATGAAAGCCAACTCATCTCTAAGTTGAACAATGAGGTTTCGGTTGTGATGACAACACAGACAACTAAGACTATGTGGTTCAAGTGGGTAAAGAATGGGATGACCCATTAGTGATTGTGGTGTTGGAGATGCGGAAGATGATGGTGATGAGTGGACAAGCTCAAGAGGAGTTGTGGGTGATAGTGTGAATGTTAATGCCAAAGGTTGAGGTGGATTAGGTCCTAAAGAAAGTGTTGTTGCCCTAATTGTGGATGATGAGGTTGAGGTTTGCCTAGTGGAAATGGTTTTGGAAGGAACAAGTGGAGTGGAGATAGATGAAGTTGAGTTAGAGTTCAATGGTGTATGAATGTCTTCATCATCATCAAGTGTGAGATCAATCAGGAGTACTTCCTTAAATGGTTTGATGTTTAGCCTTGGTTACTTGGCTTTGTGTGAAGTGGTGGCAATGGTGGAAGACATGGTGAGGTTTTTGATTGATATGTGATTGTGAGCTAGAAGGTTGCATGATATGAGCTTAAATACCCACATTAAAGCATGCATTGGTGAAAGGATTGTGTGTTTAGGAGAATGGGATTATAGGAATCGGCTCAATGTTTCAGAATTCTAAGGGAAAAGAGGTCAAAAAGTAAAAGAGAATAGTGAAATTCGTGCTCCCAGGGTACGGTACCACTAAATACCCCACGGTACCACAAAATTTAGTGGTGTTGTGACCTGCTGGTGGCGAATTTTCCAATTCTACAGGTTTTAGCAAATCCTATTACCTTAATCCACTCAAGAATAATCACATGATTTTCATAACCATGCGCATAACTAGCAACCAACAAAAGCATGTGATAATCTGTATTTAGGCCACTATTTAGCATGCTTGTAATCATCTAGGAAGTGTAACTTAAAATAAAAAATATGAGCATCTAGAAGAGTGCATGCAAGTAATTGACAATAATTAGTTAATCAAGACCAAAATTTAACCAAGGTAAATACTTGATAAATGATCAAGTTTTGGGTAGTAAAAATGATAAGACACACCCAAAACATTGTCAATGCCAAGATCATTCAAAGTTAGCATTAATTAAATATGAGTTAGTTTAATAATACTAATAAAAATACTTAAATAATGTCTTAATTTCTTGATTTTCCTAACTTCTTTAACGTTTTACCCATCCCCTTGATTGCTTTCCCGAGTGACTTGAATCCTCCAACGGCTTGCTCGTGCATTTCCACTTGCCGATTGTACATCACGGTTTGTCTTTGCATCACCCTTGTCAAGTTAGTTCCACTAAAGTCAAGATCGGTTGTTTTCTTGAAAGTTGATAGGTTAAGGTCACAAAAGTATTTTTCGGGTGAAGGAGTTTGAGCACGAGATGTCCCTTCTCTATTCAATCCAACATCATCCTCACTTAAAGGTTGTGATGATGATCCATGATGAAGAGAGGACGAGGAGAAGGTAACATCGGAGGTGGATTTACGAGCCCGTTTTACCCCTTTGTCCTTACATTGCTTAGTGCGACGTTGTGGACCTCCTAGGGGTTTCATGACGGGGTCGACCAAAAGATATTCGGTATCAAGAAGATGTGGAAAGTTTTTCATGACCCAACGAAAGAGACGAGTAAGTAACATACCATAGGGCATGAGCTTATCGTAACGACCACGAACATTGGCCATTCTCTTTGCCACGTAGTAAACAAGCTTATATGGTTCCTCGTTAGTAAGACAAAAAAGCATGTGAGCCAAGCTCGCCGGAACATGATCTCGGTTACCACCAAGAGAGAGTACATTTTCTCGAAGAAGGAGTTCCCAATTTTTGAGATTAGGAAGAACTTCTTTAAGATAGATGCGGTTAGGGTCAAGATGGACTATTGTACCATCACGCTTTTGATGCGTGTGGATGACCCGACGAGTGCAGATATGTTGTTTGATGGTTTCGGGATCAGGAGTTCAGTGAGATAAGGACCGTTTTTTCAATATGATAAAATAAAGAGTCCAAGGAATGGTCTTCGGTGTATGCACAGTGACCAATGGAAGGAATACCAAGGATATCACCAAATTCGGTGAGGGATCCAAAAATCAAGAAAGACATTACCTTCAGTATCACTAAAGGTACGGACACGACTATAAAACTCAAGAATGAACTAAGGGCACACTTGATCATTTATTTTATATACACAATCAAAGTCGATTGTTGGAAAGCACACATTAATGCTATCCAACGGAACAAAGTAGGCATCGAAAACACGTCCTTCGTGTATAGATCGATGTTGAACTTTACAGAGATGAGCTTTTTGCTCATCGGGGATGTTGGGGTCATCAAGTAGTGGAGGGATGTAGTGTTTGGTATCTTAATAATCATTACGAGGCATTGTTACCTATAAAAGGAAAATAATGTTACATAATATAGGTTTATCTAATTTGCGTTATTGATTATGACTTTTCTAGTGTGTGCCTATATGCAAACTATGTGGAGGTGTAGTAATTTCGACTCTAATAAAATACTAATGAAATTACCCAAACGCTCCTAACTTTGCTCTTGCTCAATCAAATATGTCGAATAATACATATTAGTTATGTATTTCGACCCATATTAGTGAGGACATGTATGCATGTAAAAACGTTTTTAGTTTGTATCAACAATGCAAGAAAAGTTATTTCATGAACCTAGTCGTGTGAACTTTTTCAAAAAATAATGGAATTGGGGTGTTTAGCAAATGCGTCAATTTGGCGCCAAAACATTTTTAAGGTTGAAAAGCTTGAGTGCTAATCACTTCTAATCATATTTCAAGTATCCTAGACATAATTCCACTAAAGATATTTAATCTAATTCAAACTTTATTAGCAAAATTCGGACCTAGAATGAGTAATATAAGTGGGTTCATGCAAATCCTATGTTTAGGGAATCATATTTGTTCTACGTTGTCTAATCCTAGTCCTAATTACATAATATTTCAATCAATTTTGAAAAGCCCCAATTCGATTTTGTGATTATGAACAAACCCTAGACTTAAATTAGAATGAAATGAGTTCAATTGACTTACAAATAATGTTGAGTATGATGTTGTGGTTGAGTATCTTTAATTCCAATGCCTCGATCTTGATTAACAAGAGTGTAATTGAGTTTTGGGTTATGTTTTCGGGTATGGCAGCAAGGGAGGAATTTGGATTATGTTTTGAATGTGAATAGTGAGGGAAAGAAGGAAGAAAAACGGGCTTCAGCAGATATACGGTACCGCTAATTTTAGTGGTGCCGTGCACTGCTGTAGCAGTTTTCTGTCCAGCTTTGGTTTTTTTTTACGAATATGTCTTACTTATTTAGCGAGACTTTTCGAGACGAGAATAGAATTTATACCTAATAAATTCTTATGACACTAGGAACTAGACTTGATTGTGAATGATGACATTAGACACTATGAGGAAATAGGTAGATAGTCATAAGAAGGATTCGCGGAATAACTTCAATATTTCTAGTGAAATATTTGGAAAGTCATGAGAGATTTCGGGAATAGAACCATTTGGATTTGAACAACGAGAATAGATTGCGATGAGATGACCTAAATATTTCCAACAAAATACATAAATAATCATGAGAGGATTAAGAATGGAGGGTCAACGATTTTGTTAAATGAGTATTCCATTTCGAAAGAAATGTTTGCTCATTGAACATCATAGTGACAGAGGTGATGACGTATCATGAAGTGTTTAATACACAAGCTCATCATGGAGTTTATGGTCAAGTCAATCTCTTCTTGTTGTAGCGCGTCATGGGAATGTCATCGTGGAAATATCATTTGGAAGATTTGAGCTTGTCTCATCCATAGTGCTTAATTTCATGCCTTTCCAGCGCTTGCGTAATCGGCTTTAGTCGTGGAGATAGTAAAAGTTGTTTGTTTCTTGGTGAACCAAGAAGTTTAAAAACAATCCATGAAGGTACAAACATAACTTGTACATTATCAATCCACATAATCTCCCACACTATCCGAGTAAGTGTTAAATCATGATCTTTACACTAATCTCCTTGGGATTGCGCACTTCCCAAATGTATAATGCCTTGAATACATCGGATGACACATTCAACCATTTTCAAGATAAGAAGTTTTGAAATCTTCTTACAAATGACCCAAAAGGTGGACATTACACATGATTTCGGGCCTACTTGCCGAGTGATAGAGTAAACTATCATGTCCTAATAACTAGGTATTATCCGCATTCTCACTTCCAACATCTTCTATGAGCTTCATCTCCACGGATAATATTTGTTTGTAAGGATAGTTTTAGGTAAGCTTTACTTATATAGAGATACTATATATATATAGTTTTAATTCACCCATCATGCTCTTCTATTATATGAGGATTAAAGAAATAGTTTTAATTCACCCATCATGCTCTTCTCGATCTTGCCACGCATGATCTTAAGTCGATCATTGTACATTTCAGGGCAAGATGAGTTTAATATAGTGTTGCACACATATATTTTGAACAATGAAGTAATGTGAATTTTATTTCTTCATGAAAAGTGTGTTATCAACCATTCTCATGATAAACTCATGTTTAAAACATGATATGGTTTTGAAAATTAACAACTCCCAGAAATTGTACAACATATGTCTCCTTGTTGATTGAAACCATTTAAACGTTCACTTTTCATGTCCTTTATACTATTACATGCAAAGTAAGATCTCAAGAAAACTACCTACATGTTGTCACCAAGAATCACTATTCAGGAGGTTGGGGATGCTCGAAATAAAGGTTAAACATGGTATATTAGATTAAAGAATTGGGGGAAGATGTGTGTGTTTTCTAGAGAGAGAAAGAAGGAAAACACACACACTTCTTATTACAAATGAGACATCCACCTCTCCTAGTTGCAACTAGGAGAGTATTTATACTACAAATCACGTAAACTAAGTCCTATAGACAGAACTAGTCCTTGTGCTTTGCTACTATTGCAATTTCCACATATAACATTATTTTCAAGGCTAACACTACACAACTAATCATGTAGAAAGGGGGTTTTGAGAAAACTTACCTTGGCCTATGATGTTATCCTCGTTATTATGCTTAGAGAGATGAGATTAAGCTTGAACAATCTGTCACCATTTGTGCTTCCATTGAATAGATCCTTTGTCGTATTTCTAGTTGATTCTTAAGCATAACTATCTAGTAAGATAAGACTCAAACATTTGGTCCCTAATATCTTATGGGTCCAAGGTTGTTAGTGTTGAACATCTCATGCATTTCATGCATTTGGCTTGGATGTTGAAATGGAGGACAAATTTCCCATGGTATATAACTTTGTTGTTGACGGTTGTTCCAAGTTACGGGATAGTTACTTGGATAACTTTGTCTCATAAAGTTACCTCCCGGTAGAGGAGTTCTAGGCCGAGATTTGGGAGCATTTGTATGTCTTGGTGGAGGAATCTTTGATCTAGTATGTAATACCTCGTAAAAATCCCATGTCATTTATTAATGCTAATTACAGAATTAATACAGATCTTATATTAACTAAGCCATTTTTGCGGACTAATTTGAATTTTTCATATATGAAACCATTACGTATTACTTGTCTTAGTCACTATATGAACAGGATAACTAGAAGTGACTCGAATAGCTCCCACTTGCGAACCAGTACCTAATTATACCGAGTGATTGATATATATATATATATATATATATATATATATATATATATATATATATATATATATATATATATATATATATATATATATATATATATATATATATATATATATATATATATATATATATATATATAAGTTTACTTTAAAATCTTGCCTAACCTGGCACTGATACCAATTGTGGGAAACTAGAAGGGGGCGGAGTTGAATAGTTTACCGACTTGTTTTCTTTAGTTATAAAAATTTAGTTGATTTAAATTAAGATTCGATTGTAGATGAAATCAATCAACACCAATATGAACACAACACTATACTAACACAAATATGCAATAAGTAAGAAAAGAGAAGAGATGGAAAGATCAAACCAAGACAACGAGATTTATAGTTGTTCGGTCACGAAGCTCTTCTTAGCCCTACTCCACTCCCCGAGTATCCGACTCGAGAGTTCTAATCACTATATCAACAAGACTCCCTTCAGGCGGAGAAAACCGTACAACGTCACTTACGTTATTTTCCGACACTAAGCTAGATGTCGAGTACTAATCTTAGCTAGTACTAATCTACCACGATCCACACGATCCTAACTTCTCACACGATCTACAGGATCCTTACTTATCACACAATCAACACGATCCTCACACAATCTAAACACTCTTTACAAGATCCACACGATCCTTACAATCAACTCTTGATCAACTTGATCAACACTATAACACTCAACACTCAAGAGATCCCCAAGATCTCAACAAGATCACAATGATCAACACAATAACAATGAAACACTAATACACATGATGTATATCAAGATACAATCAAGTAAACAACTTGTAATGCGAGTGCACTACACTATGACACCAACACCTTGTATCTTCTTGATACTTTGTGTTCTTCTCTTGACTAGTAGAGGTATGTAGGTCATCCTTGGTTGGATGAAAGAATCACTATTTAAACAAAAGAAAACTAATTAATGATTAAAGGAGAGTTTAGGTGATTGAGGATATGACCAGAAAATTAAGTGTGTGAAAGGATGGCCAAAATCTGGGAAATGAGGTGGTATTTATAGGAACTGAAAATCTGACCATTTTAAGGGGACGGCACCACTGATTGTCACACGGTACCATTAAATTTAGTGGTACAGTGGTACCGTGCTACACAAAAACGCTCCAAGTTTTGTCTTTAGTGGTGAACGTTTATTTGGGGGAGTTTGGAGCTGGTTTGGGTAAAATATAGCTGTTGGGATTTTTGAAATGAATTCTCAAATAAAACATTTCTTTATATTTCAAAAATAATTTGTAAGATGTATTTTTGAAAATAAAGTTTTGTCAAGCTAAAAATGTGAAGTTCAAAACACAAATTCACTTCTTTGATCATTTTTCAAGTTGTAAATTTTCTTTGTTCATACCTAGAGTGATTAACGTAGAAATCGGATATATCGACTAAAAACTTGTGTACATTAATTTTGACGTAAGATGCTTTCACATTTTGTTATCATCAAAACATAGAGATATCGAAAGATGAGAATAACGTTTTTAGACATTATTTGCATCAAGAGGTCACACCACAAAACACTCACTAATCTCCCGTCAAAGACTCAATAGTATCAAAATCAAGTTTCTAGATCACTTGATCAACATGTCGATAATGGTACCATTCTCATTAATTTGTCTAGACATTACATCACAATGGAATTTGAGGCATTGTATCTCTAATCCATTCAAACACCTCGATAGCCACATCGCATATGATAACCTCAACTTCCTTCATGAAGTAAAACTACACTTTTTTTCTTGTGTGGTTGATGTGCTCACGGTGTATACACGTTTTAAATTTATATACACGATTACCGGATCTAGAAATAACACATACGAGCAAGTGAACTCGTCCGTTATTGCAAGATGAGGATGGTAAGTCGGGATCGTACGCAGGGATTTGTGAGTGAATCTAAGCGTAAGTTTTAAAAGTAAATCTCTAACACAAGCAATAATGATAATAAGTAATTCAAATGATTCAAAACTACACTTGCTTAGACTAGTTAACTACTCATTAGATAAGCATGATTGTGACAACTTCTTTAACATGTTGGTAATTAGAATTAGTTGATGTTCTAATCTATTGTTTCTACAAGTTAAACCTTCGTCAAGATTTTAGTTTATTAAAACAAGCATTAGGTTCTTACCAATCAATTCAAGATCAATTCAAGGTTCATAAAGTCGGGTTAACAACCTTAAACACAAAAATAATCTTTTGTTTAATCAAATGCTCTTAAGAAATGGTCAATACAAAAGGTAACCGATCATATACAAAAAGGTTACAATTGATTATAAACTACTACACTTTCGACCAATTAGGCGTTTACAACCAATCCGATTTGATTAACAAAAAGTATTCTCATTACAATTACACTTTAGTTCCTACGTTTAATCAAGAATAATTATGGTGAAAAATAATCATTCATAGACAAATGATTATAGCTAGTTGAATAATAACAACTCTTTCGGCTAATGATATTACAAGAAACTAGTTAAACTTGACTCAACAAAAGTCACTATGAAAGTTTAAGTCTAATTGGGTTTTAGAATTGACTTGAAATTGAATTAAAACATGTTATCACAATCATAAACTAATCATTAAGTATTTAACATCATCTAAGCAAATGCACAAAGTTACTAGCCACTCATAGCAAACATGAACATGAACTCAGAATATTGAACATTAGAAATCATAATTAAAGTCTTACAAATGTTTGGAATATGGTTACAAATGAGTAGGAAATGATTCCCTAAGTATTGGTGTTGACTTCTTAAGAGTTTGACCTCCGGATGTTGACTTTTTGGACCTCCAACGTCTTCTGAACTTCTATGGACGAATTTGAGAACTTTGAGACTAGTAGAGAACTATTTGATGATTGATTAGTTGTTGTAACTTGAGTTGTGTTGATTGTGTGTTGAAATGAGATTGCAAAGCCTCTATTTATACTACTCATCAAGCCTAGGATCATAAATGCAGCAACTTGGCCTCCAAGGTGAATAGAAGGACCTAGAATACCAGAAAGAATGGCCTAGAATCGGGTAGAATGAAGTTTGCAAAAGTTATACGAGATGACCATCCGATCAGTTACGGGGCACGTCCGATCGGTTGGATGAGACATTTCCTTCTAACTGGTCGGTTGGATTCCATCCGATCGGTTCCCTGGGGTAATTTCATCTAACCGGTCGGTTGGATTTCTAACCGAACGGTTGGATAGGTTCTGACAGCAAAAACTTGTTCTTTCTCTTAGCTCTTCGTTTTTTGTCCAAACTTGATTATTTCTTGTCTTGGAACTTTGGAGTGATGAAAACCTGGATTCTTCTTTGTCAAATGCTTGAACGAATTGGATCTCGAATTGGAAATTACAAATCCTTCATTTCTTTCACTTTTTCTTCCATTTTCCTGTTTTTGGCTACAAATGCTTTGCAAACATACTTTGATACGATTAAGTGAAAAAAGTATATAAAAACAACCAAATAACATATATAAAAATACGAATAACGCTACTAAAAACATGCACAATTTGAGCGTTATCAAATCCCCCACACTTAAACTTTGCTTGTCCTCAAGCAAATCTAGAAATAAAATATCATCCACATGGTATTCAAAGATGTTTAGGAAAAATGTGATGCAAATCTTCCAATACAAGTACAAGTTAGATTCATCATTTTAAGCTTTAATGGTTGAAACATTGAGATGTTTGACAATACCCAAATGATTTTCTTGCTAGATAAACATTACTAATCACCTCACGAAAAAGGAATAAGATATAATTCACTCTAAACACTCATTTTTTGGTGAAGTATAAGAGAAATCACACTCATTGCTCAGTCATGATTTAAATATTACCATAGGCTTGTACAAGAAACATAACTACACCGTCAAGGCGTGAGCACCAAGTATTCATATCAAAGAGGCTTTTATTCGGGTTTAAGGCTAAAAAGGGTAAAAAGGACTTATGTGCAACTACCTTGTGTAAAACGCAATAGATTGCTGGCGCGAATTCTTCCATTACCAAACAACGGATGGTCACTAAGGATAGCCTTAGATCGTTGGCGCGTTGTCTAATTCCTCAAGAAATCGGATGGTCACTACATGCCATACACTTGATAATTTCACAAAGCCAAAAGGTAGGGACAAGACATGGGATAAGTTTAGAGAGTGGAAATGGTTTAAAGAATATACAAAATAGTCAAAGTCTACAATCCAAATGTTGCTAGCTACCTCAAACCACTATCATGTATTCTTTAGAACTCCATACTTGATCGAACAATACTTTACACTATAGTTCATTGGCTACTTTATTTGATACATACATTTTTTTTGAACATAACATGAACATAAAATCACTTGTCATCATTCTACTTTGATGAATTATTCTTTACTTTGCTTCGATCACTACTTTCGGAATTACTACTTTCTTTATACTTCATGATTTCCCGCATAACATCCATTTTGCCATATAGCTAGCAACCAACTAAGACTTGACTAAGGGTTAGGCTAGGCTAAAAAGTGTAAAATCTTTTTGTATTTTTCTGGATTTAATCAAAAGAAATTATTGGCTCAAAGGTTGTAACTAGGGGTATCTAGCATTAAAAATGAATGCTAACAAAAAGGTTATATTGGTAGTTAACTAGTCAATGAAACTAGCTAAAAAAATCAATATGGAAGGCTATTTGGGTAAAATCCTAAGATTGCCTCTTATCACATATGCATACTTATACCACACAAGAAATGTGATCTCACAACAGTCTCGAAATGATTTACAAGCATAAGTTCTAGAATAAATAAAATCACCGGCACACTTATAACAAAAGATTTAAGCATAAAAGAATGTATGCTATATAAGAAACAGGCTCAAATCCTCACAATTTAGTGGAAATGACTATAAAATGTGCTAGCAAATGTTATCGATCTCAGAATGGATTGCAATATTAATCGGGGCACATCTTAATTTTTCAAAAATTACCATTTTTACCAGTGGATAGATCCAGTTATTCTAATATATTATCCTAAAAGTGTGAAAACAACTAGATCACAAGGGCAACAAAATTTAAAATTAAGCTAGAAATTTACGGATTATTCTTATTTACCTATTCACCCCCCCCCCCCCCCCGCCACACACACACTTAAGTTAAGCATTGTCCTCAATATGATAAACGAACTTCAAAGTATGAAAATAGGGAAATAAGAAAATGAACCGTATTTTCCTTTGTGATTCTTTATTCCAAGTGTCCAAATTTCTTCATCATTTCCTGTAGCAATCATTAAAAAAATTAAAAAAATAAATAAAAAATAAAAATAAATAAATAAAAAAAATGAAATACCATATGTTTTATTAAAATTAGTGAGACACCCCCACACTTAAGTTCAACCAAGTGGTTTAAACTTTGGGGTATAATCACTGAAAATAAACTAAGAATTAAAAATAGCAAACACACGGGTTGCCTCCCGAGAAGTGCTTGTTTTATTAACTGTAGATCCCAGTTGAGCAATTGATCTAGAATTACTATCTTAGATAAACCAAGACAATAATGTATAGAAGCTGACTTGTGTATAACCTTAATCACTATGCGGAATATAGTAATTAACTTAAGAAGAACACGAACACAAGTAATTCACACCTTAAACACTTCAATATATTTAATACGAGCACTCTGAATAGTGCTAGGGTTTTACAACCTTGAAGTGTATGAATACTAGAAAAATGCGTACTCTAGTCTAACCCTAGGATCACCTTTTATACACCAAGGAACCCTACGGGCTTACATCAACTTTCTACACAAGACAAAGATATTCTAATACAATAGAATATTACAAAACATCTTTACCATAAATATAAAGACGTGTATACAAACTTAT
>LBNU01039526.1:23280-35035 GCA_014162995.1 Artemisia annua
TGACCTCCTAGGGATCCTTTTATAGGCACAAGGATAACCCTAAGTCGGTTTACAATACTTTACGTACAAGAATACTAATTCCTATTATAGTTTATCTTCTAGAATATTCTAAGCATCCTTGCAACCAAATTTCCATCAGCAGTCCTTTGATCTTTAACTTTAGTCAATGCAGTACTTCGACCTTTATATCTGTGCAGTACTTTCATAGAGCAGTACTTTGACTTGCATCAGTACTTTGACCCAACATAATCTAAAGGGTGAGACATTATCATTCATCATCATCATTAGCATTAACTCGGTTTGATTATTGAACACCATGTTTAATACTTTCATTGTTTTTGAAATTCAAATTATGAATTTTGGCTAGACACATCATGTGTTAGACTAGTTTTCCAATGATTTGATTCCTTTAGTTCAATTCTCAATCTTTGTGGAATGGTTCTAATTTTCAATAACCGGACATTAGTGGTTATGGTTCAATAACTGAACATTAGTGGTTATGGTTCTTTTTCAGTAACCGAACATTAGTGGTTATGGTTGGTTTAGCCAATAACTTAACCGAGCTCACCCATACTTTTTATCCTAATACATTGCCGGAGGTTTTTGTGGAAGAAGTCATTTTACTCCTTTCATAGGGAACTGTCAACATGTTACTTCTCCAATATTTTATTCTCACAAGATTATGTATAGTTGTTTTTATTGACGATGATGGACTATACTTTTCACGTTTCAATGTAAATTTTTAATCTTGGTATTTTAATTTGTCAATTATAAATTATTACCAATAAATTAAAATGTAAATATAACATTTCATTAATAAGCTATATAATTATAATTTCCTAAAACTTGGTAATTTTGTAAGTGAACATTTACTTCCAAACAAAAAGAGCATGGCACATGCTAGACCGGTAAAGGTTTATGAGATTCTATTAAGAAATTAGAGATATTTTGTTTGGAATGTGTAGTATCAGTGTAGTATTTGTTTGGAAATTGTTTGGTTCAAAACCAGACTATGAATCATACAAAACTTATTTTATGTTTCGAGATTAATACTTTAGTTACTATCTAATCGACAACATACAGATATATAGTTATCGATTGGTATCGTATACAAAATGTATTAAAGATGAATTGATGGACCACGAAAGAAGCAACGATTCACATGCTTAAAGAATTGGGTTAAATCTATAAATATTATATGTATTAACCCATATGACTCATTATATTTTCTCAATTCTTAGACCACTCATTACGCTTCAAGAATTGCATTAGTAGGTAACAAGTGACATTTCTATTTTGGCGGTTCCTTAATTGTCGTTATTCAAAAATAAGTAATTAGGGTTTTGTTTTACATAGTTTTTATCAATTGTACTTTTTAGGTACTTAATGGTTCTTATATTGCTGTCAGATTCCTGGTATGATACATTGCAATTCATTCCATTGGATTGATCCTAAACTTCCAAATGAGTGGTACGAAACTGAGCTTTTTTTATCCTTGAATGAAGAAGAAATGGTACACTATACGGGTCAGATTTATGCTCATCAAAAACTTGAGACTCTTGAAGATGAATATGAGCTATATCAGAATGAAATAGATATGAAGAAGGAACGAATGGACACTGAATTAAAGAAGTTTCAGAAAAGGCTGCATTTTGGAAAAGTGTAGGTTGTTTTTGGTTGTTTTACTATTGATTTTCATGTTTAATGTGGTAGTTTATTGTTTAGGCTTGACATTGTATTCTTAAACTTTGTTTAATGTAGTAGGTTAGAACGTTAAGGTTTGATGTTGGATTGTAAAGCGTTTTTTATGGTAATGAAATATCCCAAATAATGCAGACACGTTGTTGAGTCTAATATTTGAGTTGATATGACAAAATACATGAAAGATGAAGGACTTAAGAAGACAAAGTGATGAATGAGATAAAGCAAAAGACAAGGGACTTGCTTTACAAAGAAGTTATTACAATTTAGTCCTTCGTAGTATTTTGTAACCCTAATTCTCTATTATATAAAGAGAATACAGGGAATTGGTTTTAATATGTCTTCCACAATGTAAAGTCCAAGAAAGTGTGTGTGAGTCTAGGCGTGTTTCTACACCATGTAGACATCTAGGTTTAGTGTTGGTTTAAGCCCCAAGAATCTTTATGATTCCTGTTAAGATGTAACCGTACTACACTTGATCACGTAGTATTGGGGCTGTAGATGTTTGTATGTTAGAGTAGAGATGATGACGAAAAAACCTTGTTAGCAATAATAATGATGTTCTTATTATATTCCGCTGTGCATCTTGTTTAATCAATATCATTGTGTAATCCCTAGATGAGGTCTAACAAACCTCGAGCTAAAATGATCTTAACATGTGGTATCAGAGCCATGGGGCTCGTGATCGTGGGATTAAACAAGGTTTGGTTTGTCGAAGATGGAAGAAAAATTCGAATTTGTTTCAATTTTCGTAACTCACTGCAGGACTATTTTCAAGAGGCGATTTCTCCTTCGTTAACCGTTGGATCGGGCTGTAATTTTACTGAAGATTCTTCATATATCAAGGTACAAGTTCACCGGAGGGATCTTCGATCTGAGGTGTCAGTAAAAAGATTTGGTGTCTCAAAGTCTGCTGCAGAAAGAGTTATTGTAAGTCGATTTTTAGGGTTTTTGGCATATTAAACTTTCTGAATTCATGCTTCTTCGTCTTAAATTCTTTATGGAAGTTTGTTATACGTTGTTTGTTGTCCATAATTCATGAAAGAAGGCAACTTTGAAGTATGGCTGAACTATCACTATTAGGGTTTTCTGTATGTTCAATTTTTAAAGGTGCTACTGTTTGTTACCTTACTATGTTGAGGGGAAGTCCTAATCTGATTCAAAGAACTTTATCATGGATCGAAGTAAACAACTTGGATATTGGTGAGAAGTTTTATCAATGATTATTCGTTTATTGTGGGGTTGATTTGTCGAACAAATAAATGTGAATTAATGGGTCAGTGGAGGTTGGCTAGCAATATAGGTTAATGTGAATTAATTATATATTCCTCGTCTTGATATGATCAACTCAGTAATTGGTTGTTGCTTTCTATATTCGATTGCATGTGGGATGGTGATTATTTAATAATCTAGTGCATAATGGATCAGTGTAAAATCCTAATTCAAGATTGTGGATTATTTTATTAGGGTTATGGTTACATCATGGGTCGGTGTGAATTTAATTCACATTCAAACCTCGTACTTATTCAAAGAATAATCTCATACCTGTTTGTGTATTCGCTGAGGTGTGTCGATCCACGAAAAGTACAGGTTATCCACATTGTGAATTATGGAGTCGACTTGCAAAGTTTTATGGCGCATGTAAGGTTACTGGTACAAGAACGCATATTGGACTAAGGTTACTGGTGAACAAGTAAGGTTATTGTTTTGTGGTGTAAGTCTAGTTCTATGGATACGTTTGTGGACTGAGGTAACTGGTTTTAGGGTAGCTTATTCATGTTTTCATGGCTCTTACTTAAGATGGTTACTGGAAGCAAAGTAAGTATATTAAACCAAGGTTCCTGCTGTGATTACTTGTTCCTACTGTCAGGCGAAAATTACCACTGCTCGCTCTTCGTTTCCACTGCTAATGTTAAACGTTTCCACTGCTCATCTAATTTGGTTTCACTGCTCACATATGTTACCACTGCTGCACGCGATTAGTTTCGCTCGATATATAGTTTAAGCTGCTCGTTGCTATTCGGTTAATGGTACGAAGTTGGTTTCTGCTGTGTGTAAGAGTACTGGTACAACATGGAATTTGATACGTTTTGACAGTTGGTAAGGACAATGTCGATCAGTTGCTTCAAGTGGTTTAATGGAATGATTATTACGGTTACATGGCAAAATTATGGGCAAAGGTGAAGCATGCTACTGTTGTCGGTAACCTATGCTTTGTGTTTTATGATAATCTTGATATGTTTTAAAGAATAAGTGATGAGAGTCGTATGTCAAGATGATTAAAGATGTCGCTGGGAATACTAGTACAGGTTGTAAAATGTTTTTGAAAAGTGAGTTTAAGATGATCAAAGTAAACAACCTGTTACTACTATTTATTATTTAAATAAAAATTTATGGATTTGGTTCTCGGTTGGATAAAGACACACACATGCAGATGTTTGGTTTTTGGTTTATTGGTTCTTAAAAGTTTAAAGGCTTGAATTTATTTGTTTTTATTGACGAAGAGGATTATTTATTGCTTATTTGATGATGAAGTGGAATTTTTCGGGTTTGTGTTCTTATTATATCTACGAATTGACAAACACTTGAAGGAGTTACATTATTGTGCTCAGTGATTATTGTCAAGTGATTGCGGTCTCCCTATACATCGTTTTGGGTATACGTTCGAAGTTATTTTTAAGACATAAGTTTGGGTTATTCTACTTTAGCATCAAGTTGGTAATACTTAGTTGTCTTTATTAGGAATCATTACATAGAGCCTACAGAATTAAAGATTTAAGAAATGGTTAACATATGGGTTTTAGGGGAAGCTTAATGTTTAAATGTTTAACCATTTACATGCTACATCGAGGTGAAGGTTTTTCTACTACTGGTTGTTATTACTACTACTGGTTTTGATTTCTATTGTTTCAAGTACATTTTTAGATGCAGAAAACTTAATGGTGGGCGACTTTGAAACATTAGAAAGATGGATTGGTCGTTTGATATCAGTTTGTAGTTTTGAAGATTAAAGTTGCATTACTTTGCGTCCCCTAGTGGATAAGATAAAAAGGGGAAGAATATTTACATTGAAGTTGCAACTTGAAGATCCTTGGTGATATAGCATGGTTTAAGGGGAAGTTCGTTATCTTTCATACATATTAACTTCAGGGGAAGTTCATGCTTATTGGTTTTGTCATTATCAACTAGGGGAAGATTGTTGAGTCTAATATTTGAGTTGATATGACAAAATACATGAAAGATGAAGGACTTAAGAAGACAAAGTGATGAATGAAGATAATGCAAAAGACAAGGGACTTGCTTTACAAAGAAGTTATTACAATTTAGTCCTTCGTAGTATTTTATAACCCTAATTCTCTATTATATAAAGAGAATACAGGGAATTGGTTTTTATATGTTTTCCACAATGTAAAGTCCAAGAAAGTGTGTGTGAGTCTAGGCGTGTTTCTACACCATGTAGACGCCTAGGTTTAGTGTTGGTTTAAGCCCCAAGAATCTTTATGATTCCTGTTAAGATATTGTTGGGAATTAAACTAACAGAACAAACTGCTAGTGTTGGAATTCCCACTGCTGGTCGAATACACTAGCAGTGGAAACATCATTGTCACTGCTGAAGAATGCACTAGCAGTGGAAACACATTACCATTGCTAGTACATATTATTACCACTGCTATTAGGATAACTGTTATGTATTCAAATATAGAAAAGATCTTCATGTATATTCTATTCTATTAGTTTATCTTTATCTTGTAAAGGACTCCTTGTGCTATAAAAGGAGGTCCTAGGTCATTGTGCTAGGTACGTATCAACATTATAAAGCTTCAAGGTGTAACCCTAGTGATAGCTAAGATCACTCGTATTATTCTCAATAATATTGAAGCTTTGGTGTTTAACTTACAACTGTTCTCACTTGCATTACATCATACAATAAACATTCTAAGTATTGTTAAGTATATTCCGCGTGCTTAATAATATAACTCAAAGTATCACTCAAACACAAGGCGTGTGTTTAGATCCTACAAGTGGTATCAGAGCCAGGTTTCTGATACTTTGAATTAGAAGATCCAGAAGAACATTTTACTTACAAGGAAGATGGCATTCTCTGACTCAGAGGTACATTCAATTATAAGTTGTGCTAAATCTTGTTCTGCTTTAAAAGAATATGAAAAACTTAAAAAGCAATATGATGAACAGAGGTTAGAGCTAAATCAAACTAGTTGTAACTTATCTAATCACAAAAGAGGCATATCAGTTTTAGAAGCACAGTTAGAACACTATAGGGCTAATGAAACTAAATACAATGATGATATAGCTGTTCTAAAAAGAGATCTAGAATATAAAATTGCTGTTAATGAGGCTCTTAGAGAAGAAATTGAGAGACTTAAAAAGCTTAATGATAATGTGCAAATTAGTGTAGACACTCTTGAGCACTCTTCTAAAGGAGTGAAAAACATGATAGAGTGTCAAATCATTAATAAAGCTAAGTCAGGTGTTGGATACAAGTCAGTTCCTCCACCATACAGAGGTGTTCCTTCACCTCCTGGAATTGACCTAGCACATACAGGTTTAGAAGAGTTTCAAGAGCCTAAGTTTGAGTATGGGCCAAAAGCTACTGAGAGTCCTAAAATAGAAGAGGTGTTTGAGAGTGCAAGTGATACTTCTCTTGCTAATGAAGTTGTGTCTGAAAATAAGAGTAAAATAGAAACCACTGTTCCAAAAGTGGTTAAGGAAGTGGTTAAAGAACCAACTGTTAAACCTAGAAAACAAGTTAAACAATCTAGGTCAACAATTAGATATGCTGAGATGTATAGATCTCAGAACAGGACAAAAAGGCCTAGGGGAAACCAGAGAAACTGGAACAACCTTAAGTCCCAACAGCTAGGTAATAATTTTGTCATGTTTAATAAGGCTTGCTATGTGTGTGGAAGTTTTGATCACTTGCAGGCTAGATGTAGTTACCATCAAAGAAATATGATGGTAAATGGGAATTCTAGGGTATCTGGGTATTCAAATGCAAGGGTGAACACAAAAAGTTTTTCAAGAAACACTTACCCTAATGTTAACTACAACATAACTCCCAGAGCAGTTATGTTAAGATCTGGCATCAAACCTCCTTATACTGCTAGGCCAAACAAGACTGTTTACCCCAAACAAACTGTTTCGTGTGCAAAACCAAAATTTTCAAATTATAAGCAAGCACAAACAGTTAACAAGGCCTTTTTCAAGAAAACAGCTGGACCAAGTCAAAAATGGGTGCCTAAGGTTTCAACTGCTAAGCCAGCAGTTCCCACTGTTAGGCCAAAAGTTTCTACTGATAGGCAAAAGAAAGCTGTTAAGGGTAATATGGAAAATGAAATGAAAACTACAGCACAATGGGTTTGGAGACCAATAATAGGTGACAAAGCATCTATGGTTTTAAAGAAACAAACTTATATTGATGCAAAAGGGAGAGTCAAGTCAGTAATGGCTTGGGTTTCCAATGTTTAGTTGTCTGTTCTAGTATGTTTTGTTAGTCATATTCATTATTGTTAAATGAAAAATATTTTGTCTTGTATTTTCTTGGTTTTGGACTAACAAATGCAGGTTGATAAAGCAAATGATTTGGAACTATCAGATTGCTTGATATATGAATTGGACTGTATGCTGATACAGAGTTTGGAGTGTGTGAACTGGACACACAACAAATGGTAATTGGTTCACCATGTCTGACCCACACCAAGAACCAACTAGTCCAGAGCAAACGGTTTCTAGTAAAGACTTAACAAATCCGTTTATGGTTGATAGTTTACCAAAAACTATATGGTTATCAACTCACCTTGCTTCACAGTGAAGAGTTGGCTAGTCCATAGCAAACGGCTAATGGTAAAGACATCTCAAATCCGTTGATAGCTGGTAATTTGCTCAAAATTATAAGTATTTTTCAAAGGTTATGAGCAGTGTTATTTATACTGCTTAGCTAATTGTATGGTAAAGGGCTATCAATACTGTGTCAAGTTTAATAGCTTCACAGGACAGAGATAACATCAATAAGACCACTACCATAGCAACACCTAATGTGTCTAATCCTTTTGGATTGAATACAGATGGTGGAATCCCAAGCTAAATGAAACATATGGGTGGTTCAGAAGTAATATCTAGTTTAACTAGGTAAGAAACTGAATCTTTGCCTAAAGATGCACCTCTCCCAGAAGGTATTACATCAGGAAGTGCTGAAGGCAGTATGATACAAAAGGAATTGATGGAACTCTGTACCATTTTATCTGATTGTGATGATTTATGTGGTGATTCTCCCAAACAGGGGAGGAAAAATGATGGTAAGGTTCAGGGGAGGATTGCTCTCAGGTTAAAGAAAGATTGCTCTCAGTCCACACAAGCAGAGCAATTCAAAACATATGCTGAGACTAAGGGGAGGAGAATAGACTTTGAAGATGATGCTGATTTTGATTTTGGTATCTCAGACTTGAGATTTGATGAACCAGTTGGAGCAAGCAATGATACTGAAGTAGTTGCTAATCAAGAAACTTAAGATAGACTTCATGATGATGATCTAACTGAGTTAGTAGATTCAGGTCAAAATATTACCACTGCAGAGGAAGAAATTTAAAGAATTAGAATGGATGGACAGCTGCTCAGTTGAAAGGAAAAGCTAATGAAGAAATAGAAACGTTGTACTATAATGCACAGAAGAGTTCATCAGAGAAGAGTTTATCAATTTGAGAGATGAGAACTGCATGATTGAAAAGATAAGTGTTTGGAAGAATCCCCCCAACAACAAGGATAAAGTTTAATTCAAGAAACTTTTGGATTTGCAGAGGAATCACAAGTTTAGGGGAGGATTGTTGGGAATTAAACTAACAGAACAAACTGCTAGTGTTGGAATTCCCACTGCTGGTCGAATACACTAGCAGTGGAAACATCATTGCCACTGCTGAAGAATGCACTAGCAGTGGAAACACATTACCACTGCTAGTACATATTATTACCACTGCTATTAGGATAACTGTTATGTATTCAAATATAGAAAAGATCTTCATGTATATTCTATTCTATTAGTTTATCTTTATCTTGTAAAGGACTCCTTGTGCTATAAAAGGAGGTCCTAGGTCATTGCGCTAGGTACGTATCAACGTTAGAAAGCTTCAAGGTGTAACCCTAGTGATAGCTAAGATCACTCGTATTATTCTCAATAATATTGAAGCTTTGGTGTTTAACTTACAACTGTTCTCACTTGCATTACATCATACAATAAACATTCTAACTATTGTTAAGTATATTCCGCGTGCTTAATAATATAACTCAAAGTATCACTCTAACACAAGGCGTGTGTTTAGATCCTACAGATGTAACCGTACTACACTTGATCACGTAGTATTGGGGCTGTAGATGTTTGTATGTTAGAGTAGAGATGATGACGAAGAAACCTTGTTAGCAATAATAATGATGTTCTTATTATATTCCGCTGTGCATCTTGTTTAATCAATATTATTGTGTAATCCCTAGATGAGGACTAACAAACCTCGAGCTAAAAAGATCGTAACATACGTACCATTGTTGAAATTTTATTGTAGTTTACATTTTTTCCAAATAAATGCAGACACATACCATTTGTCCCAAAATATGCAGACACATTGGTCCCAAAAATGTACAAAACTCTGATTTTCTTAATAAACAAATGCACCAACCCATGGTCCCCAAAAACGATTCAAAAATATCCATAAACAAATTCAGTACACTTTAAATGATGCAACACCCATAAAAAATGAGAACACTACCTATAAACAATTGCAGCAACCATGGTCCCCATAAATTGTTGTCACACTAAACAACAAATATAAAAAAACAAACACAAAATAAAATAAATGATTTTTCATGTAATAAGAAAGGTTTGCATGTGCTGAGTTCACAAAATTAGTGCCAATATAGTCAAGAGCACAGTTAGCCACATATTCTTTATCAACTACATTAAAATATAAGTGTTTTAAAACATAAGCAGTCACACGAAGACGAAACATCCTACGGTCTAATGAACAATTACCACAAACTCACCCACCCACACTTAGTTGGATCAGTTCTACAAATTGTTATACAGTAAACATATATTATATGTTAGAAGATATCAACGTTAGTATTACTTTGTGCACGGATCGGTCTCTAGAAGCAAGAATGCTTGGTATCTTGAGACTGATACATATTATCCTTTTTGCATCAGAAGGAATTTTGAAGTTGGCTTGAAAATAGCTCACTAAGCTTGAGATATTTGTAATTGGATTTAAATATTTTATGTTTTATTCTATTGTTGGTCCAATATATTATATGATGCAATTTATTGTAGTTATTTAATTTGACTAGTAGAATGGGTCTTTATTCAAAGTGGTAAACATTTGTCATTGAACGTGAGGAGCGGTGTAGTCTTTTGGAGTTTCTATTAGTACTATGAGGAATTTTTAATGAGTGTTGGATTTGTGATTTTTTTTTTTGGTGACCAGTTTGTCGCATGTGGGTTGCGCATGTGGTAGTTTGTGACACAGGTGAAGGGAATTGATTCTGCCAGAATGTAAGGCAGATCAGTTGAAGTGCATTCTTCAAGTTAAGCTTGGTTGAAGCATACTAAGTCCGGTATGATCATCAGATCCGGTCAGACGTAGTTTCATTAGAATTGAGTGTGGACTGCTTTCTGAACCTATATCCAAATAAGTATACTCGTTCCATGTGTGAGAGAGAACATGTTGGTAGACTAGGAAACCAAGCCTTACGGGTCATCCTTTTTCTGTAGATCTGATTATTTATTTTAGTGATCGTTATGATTTAAGTTGGTTTTGTTCTTTCATAGGTACTGTTTTGGATTATGATGGATCTGTCATAACATAAATCAGATTGTCCAAACCCCTAGGAACTTAATCTTGTATTAGGGTCTGTTTGGACTGATTGGACTTTAAGCAGAATTAAGAATTTTTACACAAAGATGTTGTTAACTGCTCCAGCAACACAATCCAACCCTGGCTACTTAACTGTATTGATAGTGAGTAAACCCAATTTCCGAAAGGTATCTTGTGGCTATCTACCACTCAATAGTTTAATGATATATCAACAAAAATAGAATAGGGATCACCTAGCAAAGAAAATACAAGAATCTACCGTATGTGGGTATAGCAACTAGTTGGTAGTGGTTAATAAAATTAGGTTATATGCTCTCTAATATATGGGTTTTATCGTTTTGCTTAAATGATGTATTGTGAATACAGGTGTAGTTGTCGTTGTTTGTTGTCGTTTAATTGTCAATAGTTAGCTTGGTTATAGGAACATTTGATGGATAGTTGATGGTCTATTACGAAGCTGTTAGCCGAAGCTTCTAATAGGATTTGTTATGACGAAAGCTCCAAATTGAATTGGGAAAATTTTTGTGAGAGGAATTATTTAATGTCTGGTAATGCTTTGGATAGTATGTATTATGCATTGAACATATCAACAAGGATTGAAATGATTTAGGTAACTTTAGTCTCTGTGTTTGTGGGTAGTTGATTTTCTGTATTGGTGTTATATGAGATAATTAGTTTCACTTATACCAGAGGGTGTGGTGGTCTAAAAGTGCAGAAGACTGATGCAGAGTATAATAATCGGATGTGCAGAGTTGTTACTCTCTTATACAGAGAGGTGCTCGAGACAATTTGCTGATACTCGGTGGATAGTGTAATGTTGGATATGGTAACCGATTGAATTATAAAGGTTGAAGGTATTGGTTTATGGTATTGTTACGTGTCTCCTCTGTTTCTTTCCTGATTTCGCCAAGATTGCTATTGTGATATAGTGTTAGCCTTAGAAAAGGAGAAATCTATTGTTTTGTACCAGTGCCCTCCGCCTTTTTAGGATTTTAGGTGTTCACAAAGAACAGGAGATTGGAGAGGATATTAGTATAGGAATAAAGAAATTAAATTTGTGATTGTGTCCTCTATAGATCTCTTATATATATTTTTTTTAGTTCATTGTAGTTATTTTAAGAATTTTTATGTTGGGACATGTATGAATTTTTTTTAAAATTGGTTCCCCTGATTGACTT
>LBNU01039528.1:0-47040 GCA_014162995.1 Artemisia annua
CTCGATTCCCCGGTGCCCTCATTTAGGGGGAGCTTGTATTCCGTTGATCTCTTCGACGATGCCCTATTCAGGATGATAGTATTCCGTCAACAACGACGATGCTCTTTCAAGGATGCTTGTGTTTCCTCTCCTCAACATCAACGACACTTTTTGATTCTACAAAAAGGGGGAGAAGTAACGGGAAAACTCATTAAAAATTTATCAACGCATAATTTTACCTAAAATGTGTTTATATTTTGTAATCATCAAAAAGGGGGAGATTGTTAATACAAATAATGTCAAAAACGTTATTCACATTATTCGATCTTCTTGTGTTTTGATAATCACAAAATATAAAGACATGTTACGTAAAGTTACGATTAATAAGTTTTAATTGAGGAAACTCGTTTCTTCTACGTAGCTACTACAACGTCACTTCAGGTATGAACAAGCTTTATACCGTCATTAGTAAAGTGATCAAAGAATTTTATTTTCTTCTAAACTTACATTTTTAAGTTTGACAAAACATTTTCACAAAAGTATTTTTGTGTTTTTTAAAGAAATGTTTTATTAAGAAAATATATTCAAAATTCAAATTTATAACAGCTAGATTTCCCCCCAAAACAGTTGAGTTTTCACCAGATAAGTTTTCACCACGTCAGGACAAAATGGGAGCGTCTGTCAGGACGGTCCCTTAAAGTGGCCGGCGGTCCCTTAGTGATAAAGGACCGTCTGGTATTTACGGGACCGTCCATCTCTGTCCTGGCGTCTATAAATACAGAACTGTTCCCTTTCAGAAAAACAATGTTTTCCACACACAAAACTTTCTGTTTTATTTTTCTTTCATCTTTGATCACTATAACATGTCGGTATATGTTTATAAGTGATTTCCTCTTCCGCAAAGTGCAAGAGAAGAACTCTCGACATAGATGAAGATTCGAGATGTTATAGGTGTCCACACACAAACGTAACAAGTGTTACGGTTATTGGTTCTATAAATATTGTAAACACTTCCGACTTGTGTGTGAGTCGAGGATGGAATTATGTGTGTGAACTTGGAAGGTGATGTAGATCCAAGAAGTCTTTTAACTAGATTAGTTCATGTATTTGTTGTGAGGAGAGTGATGTCCTAGTGTGTAGGTTAGGACTTAGTTGAGTCATTGTGTGAAGGCTTGGATCGGGTGATGATCCAAGTAAGTCTTGTGTGAAGGCTTGGTTCGGGTGAAGAACCAAGTGTGTCATTTGTGTGAAGGCTTGGATCGGGTGATGATCCAAGTAAGTCTTGTGTGAAGGCTTGGTTCGGGTGAAGAACCAAGTGTGTCATTTGTGTGAAGGCTTGGATTGGGTGAAGATCGAAGTTGGACAAGAGTGCTTGTTCGTGTGGCCACGTGGGCCTTGGAGTAGATTTGTTCTAGCTACGATTAGAACTCGACATTCTGCTTAGTATCGTTAAACCTCGTGTAAGCTTGTGTACGGATTGCTCCGCCTGAAGGAGTGTGTTGATATAGTGATTGACAACTCTCGACTGTGGTACTCGGGGAGTGGAGTAGGACGAAGAGTGAGCTTCGTACCGAACCACTATAAATCGCCGCGTCTCTTGGTTGTGTTCTTTCCTTACTCTTTACATTACTTGTTTGTTTATGTTTGTTAGTAGCTAATTAGATATCACATAACAAGTAGAATTCAACAAGTTTGCAAAAGAATATTAACCGGACCTAAAAACGGCGAAACATTTTAGCAACTTAAAAGAAACGGTGAAACTATTCAACCCTCCCCCCCCCCTTTCTAGTTTCTACAGCCTCACATTGCTTCATTTAAAAAGCATGTGCGATGTCCAAAGTCGTAAAGTAACAGTAGAAACAGAGGCGGTACCACAATGGGGGCATTGTGGGCAGCTTCCCGCGCAAAGTTCACTCGAGTAATGTCGATTGATCAGAGAATTTCATTTTGCCCCCGATTTTTAAATAATATAACTGTGAAAATTTATCTAAGTCGCATCATAGTCAAGTGGTTAAGGACATTTGACTTTCGTGGAGATATAATGTTCGATTCTTGTGCTACTCTATAATTTTGTGAATTTTTCGTTATCCGACTTTTCATTTTTACTTCAACCACTTGTTTTAATATCGATCAAAAAAAGCAAGTATGTGCTAAATATTGTGCATATCATCATCAATTCTTATTTTTGGCTCTCGCATGCAAACAAATACGGAAAAATTCACTTTCATTAAAAGTAAAATCGATTTCATTATATCAACGACGGTTGAGTTACCGACATGACCCAACTGGCACCCACTTTCAACTTTTGCCCCCTCTTAAAAGTTTTCCTGGTACCGCCTCTAAGTAGAAACAGTTCATTTTAAAAAAAATTCTCAAATAAAAACATACATATTGTAACTATGAGTCAAAAGTAAAAATGAGGTATATGTTAATATTTGAATATAATGAGTAAAAAGTGTAACTTTTATAAATTATATTGTTCTCGGAAGTTATAATGCGTCAAAAATCAAGGGGGCAAAAGGTTAAAGGGTTTTTAACCCGGTCCATGATGTCTGAAACAGCCCAATTAAAGGTAAAGTAGACTAGCTTAGGTCATTTCATTTCAACAATTGCTGATTAACAATAACATAAACCCTAGAAAGAAAGAAAGAAAGAAATGTCAGATTACTGCATTCCTTTTGACATCCAAAAGGAAATCATCAAAAAGGTTTCTAATTTCAAGTCATTGATTCGGTTCAGGTTAGTTTCAAAACCATGGAAGTCTTTTATCGAAAGCTCTAAGTTTATCAAAAGTTACGGCGCCCGCCATACGCAGCCGCATAGCCGTATTCTAAGCTACATAGAAAGTTATTATGCTGGTAAGGTAAAGTACATTTGTTTTGTAGATGATGATGATGATGATGATAACAATGAAACTCTTTTTAAGGTTGCTCCATCTCTTGTTGTTTCTCCGCTTGTGAAAAAGATTACTTCTTATGAAAACGTTGTTGGTGCGTGTCATGGATTACTGTGTTTGTATGGTTCAGTTTGGCATACTAAGTTGCTTGTTATTTGGAACCCTTCAATTCGAAAATCATTTGGTATTGTTGTCCCTGGTGATATTTCTAATCCTATTTTTGGTTTCGGGGTTTGTCCGGTTACTAGAGATCCTACAGTTGTGAAATTAACATATTCATATGATGGCATTTCTCGACATGTTGAAGCTTTTACATTGAGTTCGGGGGTTTGGAATGTGATTCCAAATAGTAATCCACCCCGTAAATCAATTCAATTTAATGAGTCAACTCAGGTTGTTATAGATAGGTTTATTTATTGGGGTGCTTGTGAAATGACCTATGCTGATGATGGTCAACGTACCCCAAATCATATGCTTGTGTCATTTGATTTGATTACCAAGGAATTTAGAGTGGTAGACCTACCAGATAGCTTAACAAACGAGCTATATGGAACTTTCTTTGTGTCCGTTTGTAAGCTAAGGGAGTCTCTTGTTGTGTATGGTTACATTTTGGTCGAGGAAGCTCTTTGTTGTGGTGTATGGGTAATGGAGCATGATTCATCTTTCAGAAAGCTATTCTCAATTGGAACAGATGTAGATAAGATATTGGGGTTTAGGAAGAGTGGTGAACCCATATTTGAAGCTCGAAAGCACTATGGAGAGCTTACCACACTTAATGTTTACGACCCCTCTTCACAACAAATCAAGAATCTTGGGATTGTTGGAGTAGAGGACTCATTCTTCATGGGCTATTACGAGGAATCACTACTGCTACTTGATCACTCGGATTCACAAATATATCCTGATGATAATTGATGATAAAGATGACGACCACATATCAAGGTGCGGATTAACGAAGTGATATGTTCCTACGGAGGGAGTGACCTAGTTTGTAGTTTAGGCATGGAAAAATCACTTTCATCTATTTTTGTTGTTTATCACTGCTTTGATGTTGTTAAGTAATGTTATGCAATCATATGAGATTGTGGACGTGTCTAGACCGTCGCGTTTATATTGATTTTTACAAGTTTTTGGTTTTTGCTTATGTGGTTAACTGATCCTTGTATCGTTTAAGTTATGATAAACCATAATTCTGAGTTATTCTAATGTTACAAAATATATTCTGCTTCTAACATCTTCATACACACAAATTATGTTTTAAATGCACTTTCAAGCATTCTTAATCTGTATCAAAAAACAACTAGAATATTATGAACTTATGATCCTGTTATGATTCTTGTATACTTTCTTGATTTTGTTTTAGTTTAAAGGGCATTAAATATAAGTGCAAAATCGGTGTGCATATACTGTATCGTAAATGAAATGATGACTGTCATGATGATTAATGATTATAAGCGTTTATGGTTCTGATTTAGATTTATTGGAATAGTGAAATGGTAAAGTACTGATCTTGAATTCATCATGTGTGTAATTGCTAATAAATTCGGCGAAAATGATAAGCATAAATTTCACAACGATCTTTGTAGAAGTAAGAAATTAGCTAATACTTCTTTCATCTTGCAAAACTAGTTTCAACACACGCACCTGTTTTTATGCATTTTTTGTGATCCGGACAAGCGATCATATAAATGATACTGAAATTGTCTATTAAGTATTCATTGTCTGTGTAAGCAAGCAAGTTTTTTTCTTTCAAATATATGAGAAATTGAACATCATATTTACTACACGTGGATTTCGAAATATTGACTGGGTGTTGCCTTTGTTACGCAGTTACGCTATTAAACTGTCTTGTACCTGTTACTACATCAGTCTCATGCATAATCCATATTGTTTTTATTAGACTTAATCTTTTAGTTTTAATATTTAGTATTGCAGTGTAGTTGTCCTCAAATGAAGTGTGTCAATCAAAATTACAGTTGAAACACAAGGACAGTTGACTTAGTTTGCTGCAACATAAGTAATCCAAACACTAATGAGCAATCAAACCTCATCTGATCATTGTGTTTGCTGAAACATAAGTAATCCAAACACTAATGAGCAATCCTAAATAATTCTCATTATTCTGAAAGTATTGCGTCAATAAGATTACATACACAAAGCATTCAAGGTTCAAAAGTATCACAGCTGGTACCATACCAACATGTCTATCTGACGCTCGATCAAAAAAGACAAAAACAAAAACAATTTTACCAACCAAATCTCAACATATAGGACATGCCACAAACGACTACCACTGAATAAATACTACAATCCATGAACAACGCACTTGAACCAGTTTTCATCAACATACCCCACTCCAAAACCGTACCTATATTATTGCCAAAACCCGCATCACCTGTTGAAGATCCCCTACGTTCAATCTGCTTGACTTTTTCCAGCAGAAGAGGTGCAACCACAATGGTTATATTGGTCACCAAAAGTAGAAAAAGTGGCCTGAAAAGTATGATGTTCTTTATAAAGCCACTACCCAGAATCGGGAAGCCTGCATATGATAAGAGAACTAACAGGGCCATTACGAAAGAACAGTATGTTCGGGTATTTTCTGATGCCTTAATGGCGGGTCGTAATCGTTTAGGGCTGAATGTTTGATGAAAACGGGTTTGTGATCTGGGATTTTGTGACCTGTTTGAAGTAGAGATAGATGGGTCCGGTTCTGTTAAAGTGTCGAGAAATGATTGAATATTTCTGGGCTCAAGAGATGTTTCTGCAGAGGCTTCAAATTTTGTCTCGGAATTGTGCAATATTGGTTGTTCATCACTCGCCACATCATCAGCAGCAGTCTCGTTGCTTAATGGAGTATCATTCTTTAAAGAGGAATCAGTGTTTTCATCTGCATAAACGAGCGAATTACTATGAAATCCACATGTCAACTAAACATAGCATAAAACGGTGCTATAAAGTATTAAACTCTTTGCAGATGATAATAAATGATAAAACAATAGAATACCAACCACTATATCAAATAATAACTATAAGAACGCAAAATGTGGCATTAAAAACTAAACTGCAAACTTAATACAAAGTTGCAGGCAAAGACCACTGAATGGAAACTATGGCCTCAGATTGCTTCTCTAAATTTTGATGACCTTAGTTTTATACAGCTCACATTCTGTGAGTTATTACATTGGTCACACATACATAGACATCTTTTCATAACTGACACTTTCTTATCATATATTCGTTCTGTAGGTTGGATAAGTAGTGTCACGAGTTAATTTTCCAAAACTATGTGCATTTTGGGTGTCATTTATCAATTCCATATTTCCATCGAACCAAGATACAAATTACAATCAATAAATTACTTCATATAAAACTACTCGTCTACTCCTCCATTCCTCCATATTTCAGTTTAGTGATTGCAGCAGAAAAAGTTAAATAAAAAACTTTTTTTTATTGAACTACTATTACCCTAGAACCCCGGTTTTCCCAACTCACTGCTCCCTTGATTCCAGTTTTCCACATAGCCTTTTCTCCAATCTGGCAATCTAGCCAGTGCACTAGTAATTTAGAATAACCTAGAAAATGATGCTTTAATATAAACTATGGTGTAATTTTGAATTGATGGCATTGGGAGTTTTTTTTTTGGGAAAGGGGATGAAATTAATCACTTCAAAGATCAGGTGCTCAGAAACTCTATAAAGAATGGATAAGAGAGATTTTCCTCACAAAATCATCAGATTAACGAGATCATATTTTAATCATCATTGCACCTCCTCTTTTTTCTTTATATCAAAAGAAACATAACAAAAACTATAAACCAAACACTGATAGTGAGTAAAATGAAAGAAAACCAAAGATAATAACAGAACTGCACAAACACGTGATTGTGGCTGCTGTTCTATGGCATTGGGAGTTGGAATGCTTATCAAAGGTGAATCACAGACACAATTAATTGAATAACTTTTGGTCTGAACGCTTCCAAGTTCCAAGTTCCACCATCACGATTCTAGTTTATCTTATACACATACAATGATACAAAACAAAAAGAATGAATGCATAACTTTTGCACAGAAATCTCTCATAAGATTCAATTCACCTATTAAAGGGTTGTTTGGGGCCGCTTATCAAAATTGTTTATCTGCTTATTACTAACTTGATGGCGTGATAAGCAGTTTGGGAGTTGCTTATTCAAACTGTTTGTCTGATTCTGATTATTTTACCTCGTAAATCCCTAGATAAGCAGAATTGGCAAATACTATCTCCTACATTGCATCCTGTTACAACTGACTATCTGATCCTGTTTTTCCCAAACAAATCTTATAAGTCCTTCGGGTTCATCGCAAGTGTTCGACTTAAACCTAATTCCAGCCAAACAACTTCTCACACTCTCACATAACTCAACTAACTAAATAGATTGATCACTAAATACAATAACATCAATAATTAATAAACCAGATCTCTAACATATTTAACTAACTAAATAAAACAGTAAAGCTAGATGAAACATATATACCGGAGATAGGTGGAGGCACTGGTGATGGTGATGATAATGAGATTGAAGGAGTGCGGCCGGTGATGAGAGCTAAACGCTCTGCACTTTTTTCGGCGATGCGGCGCCGTCGTGCGGCGGCGGCGGTGGCGGCGGTGCTGTTGGTTGACATGTTGATCGGGAAAATAATGAATTGTTGTTGACGAGTGGAGTTTATAAAAGTTCCTTGTTTTTGTTTTGACTTTTGAGAGTCAATGATATTGACGTGGCAATTTAAGACCCATGGTAAAAGTTGGTCAAGTTGGGTAAATATTTTCAATGGGATGGGTTTAATTGGGTATTGTTAAATAATTTAGATGGGTCAAGATGAGTTTAGTGATTTTTATTAATAAATATTGATGGGTCTAGTTGGGTCAAATAATACAACCACATGGGTCTAAGTTGGGTATTTACTAAAATTCTAAAAAACACTTCTAGTTTTCTTCCGTTTTTTACGTTTTCGTCAGTTTTTTCCGTTTTCGACACTTTTTTACGTTTTCGTCAGTTTTTTTACGTTTTCATCCGTCTTTTTACGTTTTCATTTGTTCTTGTACGTTTTCGACATATTTTTACGTTTTCGTCAGTTTTTTTACGTTTTAGTCAGTTTTTTTACGTTTACGACCGTTTTTTACGTTTTCGTCCGTTTTTTTACGTTTTCGTCCTTCCCTTACGTTTTTGTCAGCTTTTTTACGCTTTCGTCAGTTTTTTTACGTTTTCGGCCGGTTTTTTACGTTTTCGTCAGTTTTTTTTCNACTGACGAAAACATAAAAAGTCGGACGAAAACGTAAAAAAACGGTCGAAAACGTAAAAAAACAGACGAAAACGTAAAAAGACGGTCGAAAACGTAAAAAATGGACGAAAACGTAAAAAAACTGAAGAAATCGTAAAAAACTTGACGAAAGCTTAAATAAACTGACGAAAACGTAAAAAATCGGACAAAACGTAAAAAAAACGGTCAAAAACTTTAAAAAACGGACGAAAACGTAAAAAAACTGACGAAAACGTAAAGGAGAGACGAAAACGTAAAAAACGGTCGAGAACGTAAAAAAAGACGAAAACGTAAAAGAAGGACAAAAATATAAAAAAACATAGGAAAACGTAATAAACAGACAAAAACGTAAAAAACCAATGAGAACATATAAAAAACTCATCCTTCCATGTGACCCATCTAAACCTATACCCATAGACTCAAACCCATCTAGACCCAACCCATCTAGAGCCATCCTTCTAAGTGACCCATCTAAACTCATACCCATCTAGACCCATACCCATCTAACACCGAAGACCCAACCCAACCCGACCCAACCATTTTGACACCTCTAATATTGCATTATTGCCCACCCCAAAAGAAAATAGCAATTAGATTTAAATTTATTTATATTTTCTTACGATAAATTTAAGTGATCAAATGGTTTTCTTGTTTCAAGTTTTATGATATTTGGAAATAAAATATTAAAGTTTGAGTTTAGTTATAGTTATATATATATATTTTTTTTTCCTAAATTGTTATATCGCACTCATTTACAATATAACTAGCACTGAAAAATATTACGTCTGATTTAAATATTTGTTCATGTACACAAAGTGCTTATTTCGATCGTTAGTTATAGCTTTTCATTATAGAAATTTTCGCTTGTTAATATAATGCAAAACCATCTTTAAAGTACAAGCTAATACAATTGCGCCCTAAAAACTAAGCATGTGTAGACCAGCCATTCTAAAGCGTGGGTAGGTTTTTGTATATGGATTGTGGTGCCCTGATAAGATCATCATTGAGTAACTGATTAGGTTTAGAGCGGGGTAAGGAAGGGTGGTGGCCCCCTTATAATTGTCCCCTAATGTATTTTTGTTGTGTTTTACATGATGAAAAATATACATTACATTTTTTGCCCTCCCACAATTTACAGTGTGAGCTCCGCTATTGGGTTTGGGAGTTTTTGTTAACAGGTTTGGAGATAGGGATAATCGCCCCGCCTCAAACCTGTCATGTTGCCATTTCTACCCACAAGCCACAAACACATACAAACCTACTTTTTTTCTTCAAGAAATCAAATTAGTCACAAAAATAAAAATAAAAAAAATAAAAAAATAAAAAATAAAAATAAAAAAAATAAAAAAAAATCCTTTCATTGCTTTAAAGTGGATGTCTAAAGGAGGTGTTTGGGATTGTGTTTACAATATAGGGGTTGATTTGCACACCAAATTTTTTTATTCTTTCACCACACTCTAGTGTTGTACAGTGTGCTATACAGCTTGTACAAAATGATGGTTTTATCAAAAAAATTGGTGTGCAAATCAATCCCCTTGCAATATAGATTGCGTATGTCTACAACAGCATCTTTAAATAGCAAGTGTCAACTTTCTTATTTAAAATTGCGTTATTAAATAACTACATTATTTTAAATGGTCCGCCGAATAATACAATAGTACCCAATCCCGCCGGAATGTTTTCGTACTCTTCGTGTCTTACAAACGAAATAATCAACCTCAAAATGCAAGTCACACACCCTCCTAACGGCTCAATTCAGGTCATTTGGTAGTACTAGGATCTGTAAGCATTTGAAAATACTTAAGGGAATTTGCAACCGACCAGGTTAAAGATAAAATCAACTCAAAGCAACCAAAGTCTCAGTAATGTCAAATAATCACTTCGATCAGGCTGGACACTACTACGTCAGATAGTTATAACAAGAAACTATTTCAGCTAAACCATTCCATTATACTCTAAAACAAGATACAAACATCATCGTGTAAAACATAACCACCAATGTACCAATTACACAGGCAATATCAACACTAAAAATGATCGAAACCATCAGCCTGAGTATATCTATTGGTCAATCTATCCCACTTACGACCTCTTCCACGAAAATAAAAACATCTGAAACCCGTATATATTTCGGATTTGAAATAAACCCTATACATACCATTTTCAGTACTTTTCTGAGGACATTTCATCCTCTGAATCAGGAGCAATGGCCGATTCAAGGGCAGTGTTGCAGTTAGGCCTTTGTCTCAATCGCTTCTTAGTACCAAAATTTCTGATCTGTTGAATGGAACGGTCATCTTTTTCAGTAATTTTCTTGCTTTCTTTTGTGCTGTTAACAAAGCTGCCATTTTCTTTGCTGCTGTTGTCTGAGCTTTGTTTGTTCTCGTCATCATTTTCATCTGATTCTTCACCAGATTTCTCAGAGTCGGAGACATAGTTGGTTTCAAGCTTGCTGCTCTCAGAGTCTGATTCAGCTGACTCACCATCTTCTTGCTCTGATTCAGTCCCATTTTCTTGCTCTGATTCAGTCCCATCTTCTTGCTCTGATTCAGTGGTCTCACCACTTTCTAAGGTTACTTTTTTCTCCCTTCGTTCGCCTCTGGTTTTCATCTCCCTGAAGAAAGTATAAAAAAATGCATAAATACTGGCTTCAGTAGAATACTTATTAGTGGGATGATTTGACATATTCAACAGGCCATTTAAAAAGATGTTTTGTTTATAATCATAATTCATGCCATAATGGTTCTGTTAACAAAATGCCATTTTGTAATTAAAACTCCGGAACTGACCTCTCTGATTCTTCACTTTCATCTGATTCTTCAGCAGAAGCCTCAGAAACATCTTCAGTTTCATGCTTGCTGCTCTCAGAGTCAGATTCAGTGGGCTCGGCATCTATGGGTTGATCTTGTTCTCGATCCTCATTTGCTACAGCTCGTTTTTTCTCACTCCTTAGTTCGTTTTGGGTTTTCATCCTCCTATCAGAAATATATGAGAAAGTACTGATTTAGCAGTACATTTATCTATTATTATGTGGGATTCCATAATTTAAGAATTTAACTTCATGTGAAATAAATGCTAACTTACTTGGTTTCTCGGATGGCCTCAGTAATAGCTTTGTCGTAGGCATCTGCAAAGGATTTCACGTTAACAAAAACGAAAGAAAAAAAACACCCAAGCATCGTGACTACATTTTTCATTAAAACTGAAACATTGCAAACAACAAACTGATACTTCAAATTACGGATGGTATATTTCTTATTTCCTTCCCCTAGTTAGCATAACACCACGTATGTCAAAGTGATATATGCAAGACAGAATGGAACACTATTAACGAATGTACAATGAATAAGTAAAATACTTTTTAACCAGTACATTTATGAAGAAAAGCTTTTCTCACTACAGCTGAGGCCTGAGAATATCTCTTGAGGTACCCATCATCTTATTTAGTAATGAAAACATAACAAATTGTTTAGCAACAGCGATAATAAGATGTGAGAAATTGTTTTTTGTTGCGACATTTAGAAGAAAGGAAGAAATATTATCAGTTACGAAGGTCATATTATCGCGCATTAACCTTGAGGACGCAGAAATCAGTGTGTGAAACAAAAGAAATTAAATACAATTAACTTGGAATCTAGTGAGGTCGCCGTTGAAGTATATGAAACTTCAAGAGACAACTTCCAGCTTATGTATTCATGTATGAAGTTTCCTTTATACTGGTTGAAATTGATTGTCTAAATGATGGAGAAACAACTATGCAATTTTGTACTAGAAGTTCACAGGACGCGGAGATGTAACTTTGCAGAAAAGACTCAACTTAATTTTAGAAGTCCATAAACACATATACCATATAAGTAAATTATTATACCAAAATATGTGTTCTAAGTAACCTTTTAGACTGAATCTGCTCTCATTCTACCACACATAATTCAGTAATAAATTTTCCCAATTCTACTATTAACTTAGACAATTTAGAGAACTGTTGGATTATCTGATCACGCAGTTACCAAAAGTCAAACAATAAAATCCTCAAAGGTGACCATCAATCATATAACAGTCAAGACTTTAATGCGATGGTTTAACTAAAATGGTGCATCAAAAAAAGTATTCATACCAAATGTGTAAGTGATAGGTTTGCGACTACGGCAAGAACGAGTGATTCCAGATCTGCAGAAATTATCTATGAGCCTTTCTGCATTCCTCTTTCTCTGCAATTCTCTTTGTTTCTTCTGTAAAGACACCAAAATCTGACATCAGCATCCTGATCTCTTACTGAGTCATGTGCATTTAGAAAAAGCACTCAGTGACAAACCTTATGAAGTTTAGTAAGGACAGGAATGGCTTCAGGTTCTACAGCAGCACCAACAGCCACTTCCAGTTTTGAGTTACTAGATGAGTATTCTTCCTGATATTACCAACAACAATAAGAATAAGTTGAGTGGTTCAAGTAATGGGTCGAAATAGGTTAGGATTGTGTATCAAAAGGTTTCATGCATTAAACATAGACTTTGAACAACTTCCAACCCATTTGACCAGTTTCCTTTTGAGCTATCTTTTCTTATTTTACCCATTCGACCCGCTAGAGATAAAAAGAATATGACCAAGATTGATACACTTATAAGTAGAGGTGTTGAACTACAACGACCTCTAAAAAGCAATTATAAACAACAGTCATTCATTTGACTTACCACAACATTCTGGAACTCCTCTAGGTTGGTTGCAAGTGTTTCCCACTGAGAGCTGATAGTTGATTGTGTTCCCTTTCCTTTGAAAGTATTTACCTCCTTATACAATCTAAGACCAAAAGTGTCATTTCCATCCAACCTGTCCAGAGACAATCACAAATATGAGTTATTCATTTCAATCATGTTTATAACTTATATCACACCAACAGTAGTAGATTTAATATTACCAATATGAAGTCCCCTTTCCATCTTCCCCGATGTTAATTTTCCTGAAAGTAGAAAGCTCATTCTTATTTTTCACCGCATCGTTGATGTATGAAACTACATCATGTTGCTGTCATAATAAACATGACATATTTCATGAGAAACAAAAAATAATTATATCATGAACACAAAAGTTCAGGAAAATTAACAAGTAGTTCACTTTTTTGACATTTGACAACAGTCTCACAATACTTAATCAGACAGGACTTGCATAAAACTAAAATCATACATTTTTCTCTATAATGAGGTAAAAAGAAGCCCAAGACAAAACATACTATAGTTGCATATGACGTATTCATTTTCTTTTTCACACATCATAAGATACCAGAAGCTTGAAATTAGATCTTTCACCTTATAAAGATATTTATGACAGCCTTGTTAACTATACAAGACTACCCATGCCGAAAAATATGATAGTAATTCCAAAATTGGGGATAACTTAATGTGACTAAAGCAACAATTAATACCCTCTGCTATGTTCTACTGTTACTGTAAAAAATCTCATTTATAAAGTTTCTATAAATGGTGCAACCCTTGATTAATCTGTGAGCCCAAAAAGTAAGAAAATACCGATATATGAGAAAAATAAAATCATCAGACTGTTATAATAAAATATATATATAGAAGAGCTGGAAAAAGTACATCAGCTCGGATCTCACAGAGCGCTTTTAGAATCACAAGACGAATTGTGGGATCAAGTTCTTTGTATGTTGCCATTTCCGCCCTGTGTAACCCCATATCACCAGAAATAAACTTATTGTTAGTTAGAGTATAATTAAATCAGGTATTTTAGCTTTCCATAAAAGAACATAAAAGTACCCTTTAGCTGCAGTTAATGGAAAATCTCCCTCAGCAACCTGAAAGCCATAATAGCTCACAGTTATTTCACTAAAGACACCCAAACAATCTGGGTTAAAAGTAAAAATAAAAAATAAAAATAAAAAATAAAATAAAATAAAATAAAGGTAACCTACCCATGGCCACCACTCGACAAGCTTCTTGGAGAGTGCCACAACCCAAACATCAGGGTCCTTTAGATTTCTAGGTACAGGTGGAATTCCCTATTCAGCATTACAAGAGAATAAGTATGATAATACAGTGAAAATTCATAAATTTAGCTTAAGCAACAAAGTTTAGCTTGGGGAAAAGTAGAATGAAACGCAGAAAATACTATCGAACAAACTTTTAGCACAATAGAAGTTAATTGAGTAGAATAACTATAGCATAAAATGTTAACTAAAGCACTAAGTTGAAACAACTATCGGATACTACAAGACAATTGCAATTAAGCAAAGGTGAGACAATGCAATCATACAAGAGGATGATGTTTGGCATGAATAAATGAAGAAACTAGAAAAGTAATCACTGTGATGCCAACATAAGAAACACTTAACATGCCACGTCATAAAGCACGTGAGATAGGTAATCCAAGGTACAAAAAGAGTCTCATCCAGGCTTTTTAGTACATAAAACAATTAGAAACATCATTGTAGAAACAGCCTACAAAGAAACTCAGTAAGTCAGTATAGTGAAAGGATCAACCTAGTCACCGGTAATTCTATGACTTGCAGAAATTTAAGCAGTGAATAATTCAAGGGTGCATCAATAGCAAGAATAACCAATTGCTATTTTTTATTACATAAAACAAAGTATTATTTTGTTTTTAAAAAGTCACCATAACAAATAGAGCTTTAACAAAGTCCTCTTTAATAATTAGTTATCAATAAAATTCTTCATCAATCTATCCCAGATGAAGAATTTGATGTTTAGTCAAAAAGCTAAGTGATAGGTTTTTAATAAATGTCTCCTTTTGATATGATACACATTCTCGTATGTGCATTTATACAAGCACTGATACAGAGAAGACCTGTTCAGTAAACTCTTTTTATGCTTCCATATTAATATCTACAGCCAGTCGAAACATTAAAAATTTGATCCAATACTTAATCCTTTACATACATTCATACAAACAGATTACACACAGTAGAGTTAACTTTGAATAATCATTACTGTTCACCCTGACCCTGTAGCTACATGAGATTTTCATCTTATAATAATAGCTATAAGATCTCATAATTAACAAACACACAAGTGACATAATCATCATACTTTTACTAACGAGCATAAAAAGACATACTTCAACATTTAAAAAAGTTAAACCTCGTTCAAAGCTATTGATATACTACCCTTAACCACAACAGCATAGTGAAAATAAAACAGCATAGCAAAAATGACAATCAATTTCATCATTGTAACAAAGTAGTAAACGACACAGAAGAAAGAGAGAACCTTTAACAGCGATACATGAAGCTGGGCAAGACACTTGTTTGGTATAATTAGTGCTGTCTCAACCTCTTCAGCAGAAACCTTCATATTGCTTTCTATAACAGGCTCAAACACCTGTCCGAAAACATCATATTATGGCCCACAAACATCAAATAGCTCAAAATCACATGCGTCGGCATATTTCATAAACTTCAAACTCTTTGAAACAACCATATATACACACATAAATAGTTTAAATACTAGAAAAACTACCTCTTAAATTCAGTATCATATGCATTAAAGGTGCACAACGTACACTAATTAGTATCATCCAAACTTATAGTGAACTTAACTAAATTCACTAGATACACACTTGGATGTCAATATCATTACGCTTCACACTCGATGTCCACACACTTACTATTTTACACGTTTTTCACTTTCATCTCATAAAAATCACAAACCGGTTCATTTCGTTAAAATATCCGTCAATTTCCTCTATTTCCTTACACACCTCAGCCACACAAAATCATTCAGGCTTCATTTAACCTTCTTATTAATTTCTTCTTACTAATCTATAAATTTTCGACACATCAAACATAGTCACATTTCGCTACCTTATCTATCAATTTTCGCTCTTTCCATACACAGAATTTCTCAGTTTTTACAAAACAAACAACTAAACTAATGAAATATCTACGTCAAAAAACTCAGTATCCTTCACATTAAATGTGCACTTTACTATTCTACACAACCAAAAATCAGTTCATTTCGCTACAATATCCGTCAACTTCCTCTCTTTCCTTACACCTCAACCACACAAAACCTTTCACACCTCATTTAAGCGTCTTATAAACTTCTTCTAACCGTCAACACTCGCTTTCTGTACACATTATTTCTAGGTTTTTACAAACATTCGATTCAAATCGCAACGCGGTTCGAGTTCTACATCTAATCCATTCACATAAACATTAAACACAACATACTTATATGTACTGTATAAAATATAAATCTAGATCTCTCTACACAATATAAACAAAAAAATTCTAAAAAAAATATATATATACCTTGAAGAAATTAAGAACAGAAGCAAGCTCCCACCGTTGCCGGAGAATATTGCGGTGAGATTCAATCTCCGGCGACGATTCCGGGTCATTTTGGTTCATTTTTGTTTAGATGAAGGAAACCCTAGCGTGTGTTTTTTTGTGAGCGTGTTTGTTTGTGTGTGTGTTTGTGAAAATTTTGGGGGTGAATTGATCGATTTAATAGATTGGAATTTCCCGCTCATAAGAGTTTGTTTTTATGGTGGAAATGGTACCTTGAGTAATGGTTTTGTACACTTCTAGTCCATTCATATTTAGATACACTATTATTTGTAGTTGGTGATTTACTGTGTTCAATTTCAGATACGTGCAAATAATTCTAAAGTGGTCATGCATACTTTTATTGAGAAAAAGGAAAAAAAATTTTGTTTTAGTCAGTTTGGGTCTATATGTTGTGGCCTCAACCCTTGTGGATTGTTCGGGTACATGTTCAGAAACCATCGGTTAACTAAAAAAGTTTAAGATATGTTCCTTTTACTTTTTATGATTTGTCGACTCTGAGATTCGTTGTCAAAGTTTATGTTTTAATTGAAGTTTTATACCTTTAATGTTTTAACTTAAGTACAAACTCACACTCTTTGTCGTTGCAAAAACAAAAATTACATGTCATTTGTAGTCGGCAAAGCTAGTGCATTTGAAGAAAAAATGCTAAGGATGTGTTTGGTACCTCAGAATGGCAATCACGGAATATTTTCATTGTGATTAACAATATTTGTTTGATAATTATGACTTATTTGAATGACTATGATAACAATATTCTAGCCTCACTCCATTCCTCCTCATATGGGTTGTTTTAAAAGCATATTATAGGTCTAACTTTTCTTTTTATCTCTAAATAATCAAAGAACTTGTGCAAATTGTTTATTTGTCTCATTGATCATTCATTTCATATAATGGGGCCTACTCTTATTTTTATGATACCCAAATTTAGTTGGCAAAATCAAACAATAATATCGGAATTAATTCCACGAGTAGTACACATATCAATTTTACCCTCTTATCAAAACTATATCGATTGTGATTCATAACAAAAACCAAACGGCACCTAAAGTTATGTTATTTTTGGTACATGTATTAACGTCAACACACATCAAAATATGTTGTAGCATCAATTTATATTGCTTTTTAAACTAAAAAAATAATTTATAATTTTATACCAAAACTTACTTTCGCACGACCAATATTATGTCTCGAAAAATGTACTCCTAATTTTTTATTTTTATAATGCATAAAGTTTTAAGAAACACCACTAATTAAGTTATCTATCAATCAAATATCATATTTACCCATTATAATATATTTACATAATAGACACTTATTTTAAGACATCCTAAAACAATAATATAAACACTTAATATGAAATTGAAAGAATAACATCGCACCTTACTAAAAAATTAAAAAATAAAAAAATAAAAAAATAAAAAAATAATAATAATATAACCTTAGTTTTGTGAAGTGAGGATTATTACTCCATATTAAAAGAATATCAGCAACTAGACCTGGTAATCTAGACCCAACGCATCGTTTTTTATGAAAATGTGGTAGCTTGAACGATGTCGGTCTAACAAACACGTTAGACCTTACATACTTATTCAACAACTTTAAAAAATAAGAAACGCAGAAAATACTATCGAACAAACTTTTAGCACAATTGAAGTTAATTGAGTAGAATATCGATAGCATAAAATGTTAACTAAAGCACTAAGTTGAAACAACTAACGGATACTACAAGACAAGTGCAATTAAGCAAAGGTGAGACAATGCAAGCATACAAGAGGATGATGTTTGGCATGAATAAACGAAGAAACTAGAAAAGTAATCACTGTGATGCCAACATAAGAAACACTTAATATGCCACGTCATAAAGCACGTGAGATAGGTAATCCAAGGTACAAAAAGAGTCTCATCCAGGCTTTTTAGCACATAAAACAAACACTGACCCTGTAGCTACATGAGATTTTCATCTTATAATAATAGCTATAAGATCTCACAATCAACAAACACACAAGTGACATAATCATCATACTTTTACTAACGAGCATAAAAGACATACTTCAACATTTAAAAAAGTTAAACCTTGTTCAAAGCTATTGATATACTACTCTTAACCACAACAGCATAGTGAAAATAAAACAGCATAGCAAAAATGACAATCAATTTCATCATCGTAACAAAGTAGTAAACGACACAGAAGAAAGAGAGAACCTTTAACAGCGATACATGAAGCTGGGCAAGACACTTGTTTGGTATAATTAGTGCTGTCTCAACCTCTTCAGCAGAAACCTTCATATTGCTTTCTATAACAGACTCAAACACCTGTCCAAAAACATCATATTATGGCCCACACACATCAAATAGCTCAAAATCACATTCGTCGGCATATTTCATAAACTTCAAACTCTTTGAAACAACCATATATACACACATAGATAGTTTAAATACTAGAAAAACTACCTCTTAAATTCAGTATCATATGCATTAAAGGTGCACAACGTACACTAATTAGTATCATCCAAACTTATAGTAAACTTAACTAAATTCACTAGATACACACCTGGATGTCAATATCATTACGCTTCACACTCGATGTCCACACACTTACTATTTTACACGTTTTTCACTTTCATCTCATAAAAAAAATCAAAAACCGATTCATTTCGTTAAAATATCCATCAATTTCCTCTATTTCCTTACACACCTCAGCCACACAAAATCATTCAGGCTTCATTTAACCTTCTTATTAATTTCTTCTTACTAATTCTATAAATTTTCGACACATCAAACATAGTCACATTTCGCTACCTTATCTATCAATTTTCGCTCTTTCCATACACAGAATTTCTCAGTTTTTACAAAACAAACAACTAAACTAATGAAATATCTACGTCAAAAAACTCAGTATCCTTCACATTAAATGTGCACTTTACTATTCTACACAACCAAAAATCAGTTCATTTCGCTACAATATCCGTCAACTTCCTCTCTTTCCTTACACCTCAACCACACAAAACCTTTCACACCTCATTTAAGCGTCTTATAATTTCTTCTAACCGTCAACACTCGCTTTCTGTACACATTATTTCTAGGTTTTTACAAACATTCAAATCAAATCGCAACGCGGTTCGAGTTCTACATCTAATCCATTCACATAAACATTAAACACAACATACTTATATGTACTGTATAAAATATAAATCTAGATCTCTCTACACAATATAAACAAAAAAATCTAAAAAAATATATATACCTTGAAGAAATTAAGAACAGAAGCAAGCTCCCACCGTTGCCGGAGAATATTGCGGTGAGATTCAATCTCCGGCGACGATTCCGGGTCATTTTGGTTCATTTTTGTTTAGATGAAGGAAACCCTAGCGTGTGTTTTTTTGTGAGCGTGTTTGTTTGTGTGTGTGTTTGTGAAAATTTTGGGGGTGAATTGATCGATTTAATAGATTGGAATTTCCCGCTCATAAGAGTTTGTTTTTATGGTGGAAATGGTACCTTGAGTAATGGTTTTGTACACTTCTAGTCCATTCATATTTAGATACACTATTATTTGTACTTGGTGATTTACTGTGTTCAATTTCAGATACGTGCAAATAATTCTAAAGTGGTCATGCATACTTTTATCAAGAAAAAGGAAAAAAGTTTTGTTTTAGTCAGTTTGAGTCACATGTTCAGAAACCATTGGTTAACTAAAAAAAGTTTAAGATATGTTCATTTTACTTTTTATGATTTGTCGACTCTGAGATATGCTGTCAAAGTTTATGTTTTAATTGAAGTTTTATACCTTTGATGTTTTAACTTAAGTACAAACTCACACTCTTTGTCGTTGCAAAAATAAAATTACATATCATTTGTAGTCGGCAAAGCTAGTGCATGGTATTATTTGAAGAAAAAAATGCTAAGGATGTGTTTGGTACCTCGGAATGGCAATCACGGAATATTTTCATTGTGATTAACAATATTTGTTTGATAATTATGACTTATTTGAATGACTATGATAACAATATTCTAGCCTCACTCCATTCCTCCTCATATGGGTTGTTTTAAAAGTATATTATAGGTCTAACTTTTCTTTTTATCTCTAAATAATCAAAGAACTTGTGCAAATTGTTTATTTGTCTCATTGATCATTCATTTCATATAATGGGGCCTACTCTTATTTTTATGATACCCAAATCTAGTTGGCAAAATCAAACAATAATATCGGAATTAATTCCACGAGTAGTACACATATCAATTTTACCCTCTTATCAAAACTATATCGATTGTGATTCATAACAAACACCAAACGGCACCTAAAGTTATGTTATTTTTGGTACATGTATTAACGTCAACACACATCAAAATATGTTGTAGCATCAATTTATATTGCTTTTTAAACTAAAAAGATAATTTATAATTTTATACCAAAACTTACTTTTGCACGACCAATATTATGTCTCGAAAAATGTACTTCTAATTTTTTATTTTTATAACGCATAAAGTTTTAAGAAACACCACTAATTAAGTTATCTATCAATCAAATATCATATTTACCCATTATAATATATTTACATAATAAACACTTATTTTAAGACATCCTAAAACAGTAATATAAACACTTAATATGAAATTGAAAGAATAACATCGCACCTTACTAAAAAATTAAAAAATAAAAAAATAATAATAATATAACCTCAGTTGTGTGAAGTGAGGATTATTACTCCGTATTAAAAGAATATCAGCAACTAGACCTGGTAATCTAGACCCAACACATCGTTTTTTATGAAAATGTGGTAGCTTGAACGATGTCGGTCTAACAAACACGTTAGACCTTACATACTTATTCAACAACTTTAAAAACGATTTAAGTAGACTCATGAGTTATTAAGACTAACAATAAGATAAAAATTACTACTTTTCTGCATAAACTCATTCAAATACGCAGAAATTTCTTCAATGATGTTGATGGGTCGAATAGGAAGATGGTGTGGATTAGTTGGAAAAGTTTTGCCGTCCAAGAAAAAGGGTGGTCTTGGTTTATCTAGTTTCTTTGCTCTTAATTGTGCGTTGATGTTTAAATGGCTTTGGCGTTTCAAGACTCATAAGTCCTCTTTATGGTCTCGTTTCATTAAAGCTATTTATGTTGCTCATGGTGCTTTTGATGGATTCAATCGTATTCATAGGAGCTCTCCTTGGCTTGATATTCTTCGTGAGTCTACTTCTCTTAAAAACAAAGGTATTAATCTCTTTGCCCTTGTTCGAAAAAAGATAGGAAATGGAGAAGATACCCTCTTTTGGGAAGAAACTTGGTTAGGGGAGAAAGAATTGAAATTTCAATTTCCTAGACTCTACGCCTTGGAATCTTGTAAGCAGGTATCGGTGGCTGAAAAGACAAGGCATGCTTCTTTATCCTCTTCTTTTCGTCGTCCTCCAAGGGGCGGGGCTGAAAACGAGCAGTTTTGCCTCCTTCGTTCTTGTCTTGCTGATTTGATACTTCCTCAAATGAATGATCGTTGGTACTGGACTCAAGATGGTTCGGGTGAGTTTTCAGTTAAATCGGTTCATAATCTTATTGATGATACTTTATTACCTATAGAGGATCCGCCTACTAGATGGGTTAAACTTATTCCGATAAAAATAAACCTTTTTGCTTGGAGAGTGTTCTTGGATAAACTTCCTACCCGGTTGAGTCTTTCCCTAAGAAGCGTGGAAATCCCATATATTCTTTGCCCTATATGTAACGCTTCGGTAGAATCCTCTTCTCATCTTCTCTTCACGTGTCCCTTTGCTCGTCAAGTGAGAAGTAAGGTGTTGCGTTGGCGGGAGCTTGATGACCATGATTTTTGTTCTTATGAAGAGTGGCTTCTTTGGTTTAAAAGCATCCTTATGTCTTCGAGTTTGAAAGCTATGTTTGAAGGTGTTTGCTATGTGATGTGGTGGGCTATATGGAGATTTAGAAACCGTCTCCTTTTTTATAAGAGTCCTCCTCGTAAGGATCTCCTTTTTGATGATATAGTTCAAAGGACTTTTACTTGGTGTTCTAATCATTGTAGTTCTTCATTTAATTGGGTTACTTGGATGCAAAATCCTAACCTTATTTGTTTGTAATTCTCCTAGCTCCTTGCTAGTTTTGCTTTTTTTTTTTTTTTATTTTTTTTTTATTTTTTTTTATTTTTTAAGTATAATCCGCCGTTCAAAAAAAAACAATCCGTTAGGTTTACATTGTGTCAAGTTTCTCAACAAAATATAATCGACCCCACACACATATTCACATACACATTCAGAAGTGATACTTGTACGACTAAAACATCTAAAGTGAAACTCATTTATTGTCTTCTTTAAAGACAAAAGACACATTTGTTTGGATTTTTTTTTAAACATTATTTTTTTGGTTATTTGAAAAATTACTTTATAATAGATTATGAAATGAGTTTAACAAAATGTGATTTAAAGTACGTTGGAGTGTCATTGTTGTACATTTTAGAGTCGCATTGGTTAAAAAAATCATTTGAAGTTGATTGATTTGTGAAGTGAAATTATGTTAGTATGGTCGTGTTGAATTTGTTAGGGCATGTTCAAAGAGGTTCATAATTGTTAGGCTAGGTGTAATAGTCACTTGACCGCCACCTTCATATTAACGACTATATCAGATTTTCAGCACATCATCTTACCGCCACATTTCAGGTGTAACGATAAAAAAAGGACCCTTAACCCCATTTACTCTTTTTTTTTCCCGTTAGGTGAAGTCCACCACCGAACGAACCCCAACTAACCCCTGCGTGCACGATGGTGAGAGGCCCTTTATGGGTGTTCGCGCGCCAAAGTGGCCAATCGCGTGTGGTGTGGGTGCCATAACGTTCGGTCTTATAATTATTATATTTTTTGTAGCTTTTTTCCTATCTTATTTTCTATTAGGAGAAACTCAATAACACATTATTTTTTCTAATTTCCTTTATCATCATTTTTTTTTCCCTTTTTAAGTAAAACTTAAACAAAGCGTTAAGGATGGGTAATGTTAAAATAAAAAGACAAATATTCATTGAGAAGTGTAAAAAGGATTCAAAAAAGTAAAAGTTTTTTAAAAAACTTTCAAAAAAATTCACAAGACAGAGGATGTTGATGGATAAAAAAAATTGTAAACGAAGTTTTTCTAAAGATGTATTGTTATGATGCAAAAAAATCATTTGTGCATTAAATTTTTGTAAATTGTTTTTTTGTGCGTTAAAAATTCTTCTTTGCATCAAACTTTCTTTTTAGTATATGTATCAAAATTTTATTGTGTATCAAATATAACGAGTTGAAAATTTTGCGTAACAATTTTTTTTGCATTAAAAAAAATATAAAAATTCAAAATTTGAAAAACTTAGCCTTTTTATACACCAATGAGAAATTTTTTTTGATTTTTTTTCCAAATTTTTGTTTTCTCCAAAATATTTGTTTTTTTATCTGATTTCTTCGTGCTCAAAAACTAAAAAAGAAACTTGAGCGGCTTTATTTGAGTATTTTATACTTTATACATGTGAGAAATGCTAGTCTCACTCAAAATTTACAAAAAAAAAAATAAATAAATAAAAAAATATAAAAAATAAAAAATCTCACACATACATACATGTATCGTTCAAATATTTGAAGTGAAAGTAAAAAATAAAAAATATAATATAATTTGATTAGTGTACCTCACTGTATGTGATTTTTTTTTCTTTAAATTTGTGTTAGTCTAGCATTTTTTACATTATAATTTCCACAAACAATACAAAAAGGTTTTCATTTCATTTAAACAATAGTAATGTTTTTCTTTTTGCTAAAAACCCCCGGTGTCTAAAACCTCTGAAAATATCCTATCCTCTTTAACAACCGCTCAATCCAATTATTATCCAACCGGCGACCACCACCGCAACTGACAGCTGGCAATCCCAATGGCCACGTCACTCCCTCACACTCTCCCTATACCTCGTCGCCGTTATGCTTCACTTTCACATTTCAAGTCAGTAGTAACTTTTTTTCAATTTCATTTATATAACTAGCTGGATTTTTGATAGTTAGTTATGTAATGATAAATGGAAATTATATATTTATGTGACTATATTAGTTTTTGAAGGTGGTGCAATATGTAGTTGTGTAAGTGTGTGTGAAATTATGATTGTTTGTTTAAGCTTATTTATGCGCTTATGAGCTTATGTGTTTTCGGCTTATATGCTTATTTTGAAACATTCGGACTTATATAAGTTTTCTATGACATAATAAACTTAGGAAAATGAATAAAATGCCTAAGAATATGACTAAATTTGTGCCTAAATCAACATGACAATGATTTATTGGTTTGTGAAAAAGTGGGCCCTTCTGCTGTCACCAACGTGATGCTGCCATATAAGATTAGGCATACATTTAGGCATATCAGCTAGTCATGCCCTCATAAACTTAAATAATCTTGTAAGTCCCAAAATAAGCCGAAAGAATGGAGAGATAAGCCCATAAATTATCTTAAACAAACACCCCTCAAAAATAATTATTTGACACTAAATAATCATATAGTAATACGTAACTAACTATTTGCGACTCAAAAAGCGAAATAGTTAACATCTCCTTATGAAAGTGATCGAATTTGACTTTTGAAGTTGTTGTCCTAAACTGAATGAAATCTTAAATTTCGAGAAAGTTTGGATTTAATGGATTCCTACCTTTTTGACTGAATAAGTGAATAACCCATAGGATTTTGAGCCCACCACAACACAGACTCAAACCGGGTAAAGCAGGATTTGTACTTGAGACCTCTCACAATATAACTGATCATACTCACAAGCTTATGGCGACCCTCGAGTGGTTAAATAGTTAAGTCATAGCACATGGTCGAACTTGTGATCTCTGGGTCACATTGCAGCTCATTCACCACTTGACCAACCTTGCTTATGTAAATTATAACTTTTGATTCCATGGATTATCAAGTGTTAGGTTTTAAAAAGACCGGTGCCTCTTTAGTATCATCATATGTTATAAATATTGTTTGACTATAAGGGTTGATATAATATTTGCTAACATTGTTTAATACTCTAGTGAGCAGACTCTGGGTATATATCGATTTGATACCAACTTCAATAGCCAAAAACGAGGAAAGGTGGTCTGTCAAGGTATGTTGGCACCTAGAAAGTTTATGCAAAGAAGGAAAAAGATCGAAGTTTTTGAGAATGAAGCTGACGAAGAAGATCAGAAAAATTGGAGGAAGATGATGAACGAAATTGATGAAGTGGGGTCTGCGGTTTCAGTGCTTAGGGAACGAAGGACTAAGAACCAGCCTCTTCCAAAGGACCTAGTTTTGGGAACCTTGGTTCGGTTTAAACAACAAAAGAAATGGAATATAGTTGCTGAGGTATACAATTTTTTACCTTTTGTCCTCGATTTTTCACTCAATAATTGCATTATGCTCTTACAATGTAGTCAAAAAAATTCAGTTTTGAGTTTTGACTTTCGGTGACTAAATGGGGAGCTGGATAACTTGTAAAAACAGGTTTAGGTCAAAATAGGTGAGTTTGGCGCGAACTGGGTCATGTCAGGTTAACCTGGAACTTTTTTATCCACATTTTTAACATTGTAATAAATAATTAGTATGCAGTATGCTAAATATGATGACTAAAGTTTAACTACTTCACTATGGATCTTGTTATATGATAAAATGATTTGGAAGCTTTTTTCTTAGAAATACGCTTATGGCGGTTTTCGACCTGTTTAATAACCTGTTTTCCTTAATGATAAGTGTTATTTTGTTTTTACCTTTTTGCTCCCCAGAGATAAAACATGGCTCGTGTCAACCCATTCATTTGAGAGTCGGTCAAAGTTGTCACCATTATGATTAAACAATTGGATTACTTATTACATTTGATGTTCTTACTCTTGTAGATTCTTGAGTGGCTTCGAACTCAGCACTGGTGGAATTTTAATGAAATGGATGCTTTGATGCTGATCACTGCTTACGGGAAAGAAGGGGACTTTAACAAAGCAGAAAGAGTGTTTAGCTATATAAACAAGAAAGGCTATCCACCAAGTGTTATATCTCATACTGCTCTTATGGAAGCTTATGGAAAAGGTGGTCAGTGTAATAAGGCAGAAGCGATATTCAGAAGGATGCAATCTGCAGGACCCGAACCTTCTGCTGTAACATATCAAATAATTCTGAAAATATTTGTTGAGGTAACAACCCTTCTCTATTGTTACATGCTTTACCTATATCGTTTTAATTGGGGTGAGCTGAAAAGTAGTTCATTTAAGGCTAAACATTAGAGGAATGTTTGGATGTGCAATTTTGACCTGATTATCTGATTATTGGGGTTTCAAGTCACAAATAATCGCTTTCTAGTGTTTTGGTAGAGTCAATCTGATTCTCACTGTTTGTGTTTGTTTAGAGGGTCAAATATGTAGTTTTGGATAATCAGTTTAGGGATCATTATACAAGGTTATTTATACGTGATAAAAAAGTAAAAAACAGCTGGTTGATGGAAGTATATCATTTTTTTTTTTTTTTTTTTGATAACCATGGTTTCCGACTTTTTTGGCCGACTAATCCACGGGGTTTGAACCCACCGCCACACAGACTCAAACCATCATTTTTGTAAATACTACTAGGATAGTTGATAAAAAAAACAATTTTCAACAATATATTAGGGTGGCCGGGGCTATTACCTACCAAGTTCTTACATAACTAGAATTTGCAAAACACTCAAACAAATGATTATCTAATAATTACAACTTTAAAATATAAAAGCACATGCAAAATGCAGATCTAGCATCTGCTAAGTCTAAAATTCCTTTTTAAGGGACTACTGTTCTGATTTATTTATATGTATGTTTGGGTCTATGGATTTTCCAGGCAGACAAGTTTAAAGAAGCCGAAGAAATTTTTGAAACCATTCTGACCGATGAGGTTTCGTCTCTAAAGCCAGACCAACAGATGTTTCACATGATGATTTATATGCACAAAAAGGCTGGGAGCAATGATAAGGCTCGAAGACTATTTTCAATGATGAAAGAAAGAGGACTTCAGCAAACCTCAGTAACTTATAATAGCTTAATGTCATACGAAACTAATTATAAGGAGGTTGCAAAAATATATGATCAGGTAAAACTTTAAAAAGGATATATTTTCAAAGTAGTTATATCTGTATTTGAATCTTTTATAATCCTAATAGATCGTGTAGATGCATAGGGCTAAGGTGAAACCTGATGTTGTGAGCTATGCCCTACTCATTAGTGCTTACGGGAAAGCCCGAAGGGAAGAAGAAGCACTGGCTGTTTTTGAAGAGATGCTGGATGCTGGTGTGAGGTGTGTTCATTCTCATAGTTAAGCCATGGCTAACTATACCATGTCTTTTAGTTTAGTTTTGCTAGTGTTAAGGTCTTGAACCTTTAATGGATATATCATTTTACTAGTATGAAGACAGTTTCTGTTAATCATGACCCTTACTCTTTTATTTATTTATTTTTTATTTTTTTATTTTTTTTTAGGCCAACGCAAAAAGCTTACAACATATTGCTTGATGCATTTGCAATATCTGGAATGGTGGAGCAGGCAAGAATTGTTTTTAAGAGCATGCGGAGGGACAGGTGAAATTCTTAACAGAAACACTCGTAGGCTCATTGTAGTTATAAAAAATATAGCAGTTCAGGTAAGGAAAACCTGAGCTTTCATGTGCTTTGCATGTTTCTAAACTCGTAAGGTTGATTGTTTTCTGTTCTTGTATTGCAACTTCATTTTTCATATTCAGTTGACAGAAATCACTTTACTTTATCTTCTACAGATGTACCCCTGATCTTTGTTCATACACAACAATGTTGTCAACATATGTGAATGCATCTGACATGGAAGGAGCCGAGAAATTCTTCAAAAGAATAAAGAGTGACGGTCTTGAACCTAACGTTGTCACATATGGAACACTGATCAAAGGTTATGCCAAAACAAATGATCTTGAAACAATGATGAAGAAATACGAGGAAATGCAGGTAAATGGTATCAAAGCAAATCAAACGATTTTCACAACGATTATGGATGCATATGGGAAGAATAGGGATTTTGGTGATGCAGTGATTTGGTATAAAGAGATGGAATCTTGTGGGGTTGTTCCTGATAAGAAAGCAAAGAATATTCTTTTGTCGTTAGCTAAAACAGTTGAAGAAAAAGCAGAGGCTAATGAGTTAGTTGGACTAAGTGATCATCCGAAAGATGAACTTATAATCATTAATGACGATATCCCTTTTGAAGATGATGACGAAGATGATAATGAAGAAGACGAAGATGATGATTATAGTGAAGAAGACGAAAACGAAGCTGAGGAGACTGTTTCTTTTATTGATGAAACAAGAGGAGTGTCAGTTCCGATTGGCGTGTAATGAGGTAATATGGGTCATACAAGCTTTTACGTGTTGTGAAATTTTGGAGGTAGAACTTTTCACTTTGTGTATAGTCTAGTAAATTACCCATATTTTGTTAACGAATAGGCAACAAAAGTTTCAGCCCATGGTGATGCTGACAATGCAAGTTTTTTTTACAGTACAACCATCTTGTTATTCTCGTATTGGCTTGTATGGCATGTACCTTTCAGATCCCTTGTATCATGAATTTAATTAGATGCTTAGGACGTTCTGATACGAGTACGAGCAGAAGGTAATTTACTAATTTTGTTCGCTGGTAAATTTTACCAGACCTTAAAAGTTAAAATTGACCTGTGCCAAACAGGTACACGCGGGGCACTTGCAATGCTTGTTATTGCAAAATTAGTGGTTCTTGATCTCGATAATTTCCTTTCTCTTACTTAGAAACTATGTTTAATCATAAGTACAAGCTTTAATTATGATCCATTGTTTTGTGACGAGACTGGTCTCTAAACGACTAAACCTACCCTATGATCCAGTCTTTTCTTTCTTTTCCTATTCCTTAATAAAACACACGTTACGAAAAAAGGCTTAAATAAAGTTCATGGCTGGAAACATGTCCATGACAAGCCAACTTCAAAGGCTAGTGTACTGTTCCCAACTTGTTAAATTCAATACTAGTCAGTTCCAGTTCCAGTTTTATATTATACTACATGCACTTGTGTACCTTACTTCGAAAATCTATAGAGATAACGATGTGACATTGTATCAGCAATAACAGCAACAAAAATAAAGCTTTTAATCGACAATGTGGGTAACCTATAAATTATGTATCAATTGCACTTGTAACCCAAGCCCGCAACTTCAATCAGCAAGATTACTTCATATTACCAAGAGGAAAAAGAAATTAAATAACAAATATACCAAAACATTCAATCACTCATTATAGTATACTGCAAAATGTATAATATTAAACTCAGAATACAAGTGCATAAAGATGCATCGTCTCTGCACCATACAAGTAAAACCTTCAGATACACAACTAAACGGGCTTTTAGAAAGCAACATTCAAGAGCAGCAACAAAGCAAGGGTAGATCAAATGATACTGGAGACACAATTAGACAAGTTAAACTCACTCCCTCCAACCTAAAACATAAACAAATCCGCACACTATTGCTTCAAGGGTACACCATATCAAAATCTCCTTCTTGGACTTCTTGACCGACGAGGTGATCTGCACAAATATGGACATTTAGAAACATTAGCCACAATGAGTATTATCAAGGAACGCCAAAAGCTACCAAAACAAATCATATTGACATTAACAAAATTGTTACAGCAGTTTTAGCATATTGATATGCTCCCCTCTTTGTTGTCATTTACTAGACGAAGCAACATGGTCAGGTTGCTGAATGGGTCAAAAAGAAATACAGGTTGACCTATTGTTGTTTCTCTATTAAACAGTTAAATGATTAACGCTTTAATGATGTAAGAATAGGTTTGCATAAAAAAAATTAGACTTTGACCGGCTTTCAACACATTAAGCTATTTTTTAAACCCATTTGAGATGAACACATTCCAAATCAAGCCGTTATTAACTGTGTTGAAGTTGACACATCTATCATTTACATTATTGCAACTATATTTGTAACTTAAAGGTCAGCCACCAAAACTATTAAAGCATTTTAAAAGGTTAAAATGTTAAAAAAAGTAGTAGGATACATACCTCCTCCTATTATTTCTTCTTCTGAAAGGACCTTTGCTGAATGCCCAATCGACATTGACTCTCTGAGTCAGCAGTTCACCTCCATCCATTGCGGCTATAGCTTTTTCTGCTTCCTCAAAGCTTTCATATTCAATCAGTGCATAGCCCTGTACAAGATATTTTACACCATACATGTTAAAAAAATAAAAAGTTAAAAACAAAATATTCAAGTTATAGTAGCTATCCTTATTATGCATCAAGAAACTGCAATAAATTAAAAAATATACCTTCACAAAACCAGTACGGCGATCAAGATTCAGATGCAAGTTCTTAATCTCCCCATATTCCCCAAACGCATTTTGTAAGTCGTCCTCTTGGGCTTCTTCATGTACTCCAGTAACCAGAATAATCCACCCCTCAATCGCTGCAGAATTTATATTGTCAGAAAGAAACACTTCTTAAACAATATTGGTTAATTGACATGTAGACTCAATATTTAGTTTGCTTAGAGCACAAGGTATGCACAAGCCATAGGTTGCATCATAACCTAAAAGCAAGGTGCTTTAGTGGAAAACGCCTCAACTCGTCACTTAAGCACTCGCTTTTGACTACCTTGATGCTGTACTCCATAACCATCCGGTCAAATTGTTAGATTATATTTGTACTTCTTAAGTCACCCGGTCCCTTAGTGCCTACTTTGCTTTTCCATATTCAGGTTAGTTCATCAACCAAAGCCTTATCCTTTGCGAATACATTTCATTGCCTCTTGATAATAAAATGTGGTACTCTTGTCGGGTAATTCGCATAGGTAAACTACACTACACAATACATGACAATAAGCATGCCAAACACTTATTGTCGAGGGCAATCAATTGCATTGGCAAGGAAAAAAGGATATGACTGAAAAAACAACCGCAACTATGAAACTGTGAAAGTAGCCACTAGGGGCCTGGACAGGGAGTAGAACAAAATCTCAAAGCCTCATAAAATATGGGGTTATGGTTAGAGGCATATCAAGGTGACAAAGAAGAATTTCCTTCAACACATAGCGACTTTCAGTCGCCTTATTGAAATGTTAGAAGGTATGACCGGGGGAATTAAATGCATTTGATTTAATTTATTTCTAGACGAAAGTAGGACCCACACAGAAACCTATGCCAAATGTAACAACCTAGCTTTGATATATAATTTTTGTATGTAATTCATTTCATAGCGCTTTTCACTTAACAACCAAGAATACAGTGTTCCCTAATAACGTAGTTTCCTTTTTCATTCCTTCCCTTCTAGAGTTAATCCATTTCCATCTAGGTTCCAACTATAAAAGAATAACAAACCAAACATAACTAGTAAGTATAACTAAAGACTTAACAGTGCTCTCCGTTCTGATCTTTTCCAAAATCCCGCCTAGGAATGTAAGAAGTTAGAGCTTTTATCAACTTTGAGCTTAAAATATATATAACTAGCCAAACTCGAGCTTTAAAAGGGTTGGCTTAAGCTCTTACTGAGCCCTATGTAAAGTGTACATGTAATATATATAATTTATACTGCAAAGGATGTTAATTGTTTAATTTCATTTTCGTTAACTTTATTAATTGTTAAGACTTCCAAGTACACATCATGAAGGCTCAAAACCTAATCTAGTAACCTCGAGCTTAGACTAAGCACTAAACTCCTTGTCTAGCTCAAGCTCCATCTCTCCCACACATTCAATAGAATCAACAACTACTATACCCAATCCCGCGGTATCGGGTAGGTAGGATGTACAAATTCACACCCCTAACCAAAGGTAATGCTTCCATAACACATTCAATATAATTTAATCATCAAATTTTTACTAACAAAACACAAACCCTAAAACCTTGAACTTAGATCCTCTTCAAGCTTCTATCTACTCCTAAGCTCTAATCATTAAACTTCTACTAACAAACCTATCATTTACCTACCTAACCACAGCATCAACCACCAGTTAACTAACGGAAACTATTAACAACAAAATCAAAAACCACAAACTCCCATTGTTCTAAATACTTAAAATAAGTTCCGTTAATCACATACACACATTTCGACCTTTTCAAACCAAGCTCGAAATCGCCACCTAATCTCGACTACACTTTACAAACCTACATAAAATCCAACTAACTAACTATAAACCAATCAAACAATTAACCAACTAAGGGGGTGTTTGGTTAAGCTTATATGTGGGCTTACAAGCTTATTTGATTTCGGCTTATATTTCATAAGCCTCAATTTTCCGTCTTATTTTGAGACTTATGGGCTTATCAGTTTATCATTAGGGCGTTTGGATTAGCTTATTTAGCTGGCTTATCGGCTTATTTTGATTTTGGAAAAGCTGATAAGCTCACTTTTTAGAGTTTATTAAGTTTAGATTATTGGCTTAAGCCAATAATGTGAAGTTGATAAGGTCATAAGCTTCAATAAGTGAGCTTATATATAACTAGCTGGAATTTTAATTGTTAGATATGTAATGATAAATGGAAATGATATGTTTATGTGACTAGATTAGTTTTTGAAGGTGGTGTAATATTTAGTTGTATAAGTGTTTGTGGAATTATGATTGTTTGTTTACGAGCTTATCTGTTTTCGGCTTATATGCTTATTTTGAAACATTCGGACTTATATAAGTTTTCTCTATGTTTGGCAACGGGCTTATCGGGGCTTGAGCTTTTAAAATAAGTTGGCTTATAGGGTATGTTTGGCGCAACGTGCGGGGATATATTATGTGCCGAAAGCTGAAGCTTATCTTTTTATAAAGCTGTTTGGCGAATTAGTTGGAGCTGAAGCTTATTAATGTAAAATCACATAAAAATATATCAAATTCAATTCACATATATTTCCGGCTTTTACATGATAGTCCATTATATTTTGAAGGGTATTTAAGTAATTCGACTAGCTATAAGCCCCTATAAGCCCTTTTTTATGGGCTTGGGCTTATGGAGGCTTATGGCTTATTTTATAAGCCATAAGCCTAAACTTATATAATCCTGTAAATCTCAAAATAAGCCAAGAAAATGGAGAGATAAGTCCATAAATAAGCTTAAACAAACACCCCTTAAAAATAATTATTTGACACTAAATAAGTACTTATAGTTATACGTAGCTAATCATTTGCGACTCAAAAAGCGAAATAGTTAGGGTGCGTTTAGTTGGAGAAAAAATTCTCTTGTTTTCTATCTTTAGTTTTGTAAAAATTTGGGAGGGAAATTTATCTCCACAAAACACTTGAAAATATAGAAAACGCGTTTAGTTGATGTTTGTATTTTCTATTTTGAAGAAGGGAGGGAGGGTTGTGAGTTACAAAAGAAAACAAGGAAAACAACTAAAATTTGTTTTGTAATTTTCCTTGTTAAGTTAGGAAATAGGGGACTTTGTGTTTTGCAAAACATTTTGTTGGAAAACGCTTATTTGAACGCAATCTCTATTTTCCTTGTTTTCCACAAAATATTTTGATGGAAAACAAGGGTGTTTTCCCTCAACTAAACGCACCCTTAACATTTCCTTATGAAAAGTGATCGAATTTGACTTTTGAAGTTGTGGTTCTAAACCGAATGAAATCTTAAATTTCGAGAAAGTTTGGTTTCCCACCTTTTGACTGAATAACCCACGGGATTTTGAAAACCACAACATAGACTGAAACCTGGTAAAGCAGGATTTGTACCTGAGACCTCTCACAATTTAAGTGATCATAGTCACAAGCTTATGGCGACCCTCAAGTGGTTAAATAGTTATGTCATAGCACATGGTCGAACTTGTGTCACATTGCAGCTCATTCACCACTTGACCAACCTTGCTTATGTAAATTATATAACTTTTGATTCCATGGATTATCAGGTGTTACCTTGTTAGGTTTTAAAAAGACCGGTGCCTCTTTTGGTCATCGTATACGTTATAAATGTTGTTTGACTATAAGGGTTGATATAATATTTGCTAACATTGTTTAATACTCTAGTGAGCAGACTCTTGGTATATATCGATTTGATACCAACTTCAATAGCCAAAAACGAGGAAAGGTGGTCTGTCAAGGTATGTTGGCACCTAGAAAGTTTATGCAAAGAAGAAAAAAGATCGAAGTTTTTGAGAATGAAGCTGACGAAGAAGATCAGAAAAATTGGAGGAAGATGATGAATGAAATTGATGAAGTGGGGTCTGCTGTTTCAGTGCTTAGGGAACGAAGGACTAAGAACCAGCCTCTTCCAAAGGACCTAGTTTTGGGAACCTTGGTTCGGTTTAAACAACAAAAGAAATGGAATATCGTTGCTGAGGTATACAATTTATTACCTTTTCCCTCACTTTTCACTCAATAATTGCATTATGCTCTTACAGTGTAGTATTTAGTTTTGACTTTCGGTTGCTAAATGGGGAGCAGGATAACATGTATAAACAGGTTTAGGTGAAAATAGGTGATTTTGGCACGAACTGGGTCATGTCAGGTTAACCTGAAACTTTTTTTTCCACATTTTTTAACATTGTTATAAATAATTAGTATGCTAAATATGATGACTAAAGTTTAACTGCTTCACTATGGATCTTGTTATATGATAAAAAGATTTGGAAGCTTTTTTCTTAGAAATACGCTTATGGCGGCTTTCAACCTGTTTAACCCGTTTTCCTTAATGATAAATGATATTTTGTTTTTACCTTTTCACTCCCCAGAGATAAAACATGGCTCGTGTCAACCCATTCATTTGAAAATGGGTCAAAGTTGTCACCTTTATGATTAAGCAATTGGATTACTTATTACGTTTGATGTTCTTACTCTTGTAGATTCTTGAGTGGCTTCGAACTCAGCATTGGTGGAATTTTAATGAAATGGATGCTTTGATGCTGATCACTGCTTACGGGAAAGAAGGGGACTTTAACAAAGCAGAAAGAGTGTTTAGCTATATAAACAAGAAAGGCTATCCACCAAGTGTTATATCTCATACCGCTCTTATGGAAGCTTATGGAAAAGGTGGTCAGTGTAATAAGGCAGAAGCGATATTCAGAAGGATGCAATCTGCAGGACCCGAACCTTCTGCTGTAACATATCAAATAATTCTGAAAATATTTGTTGAGGTAACAACCCTTCTCTATTGTTACATGCTTTACCTATATCGTTTTAATTGGGGTGAGCTGAAAAGTAGTTCATTTAACGCTAAACATTAGAGGAATGTTTGGATGTGCAATTTTGACCTGATTATCTGATTATTGGGGTTTCAAGTCACAAATAATCGCTTTCTTGTGTTTTGGTAGAGTCAATCTGATTCTCACTGTTTGTGTTTGTTTAGAGGGTCAAATATGTAGTTTTGGATAATCAGTTTAGGGATCATTATACAAGGTTATTTATACGTGATAAAAAAGTAAAAAACAGCTGGTTGATGGAAGTATATCATTTTTGTAAATACTACCACGATAGTTGATAAAAAAAAACAATTTTCAACAATATATTAGGGTGGCCGGGGCTATTACCTACCAAGTTCTTACATAACTAGAATTTGCAAAACACTCGAACAAATGATTATCTAATAATTACAACTTAAAAATATAAAAGCACATGCAAAATGCAGATCTAGCATCTGCTAAGTCTAAAATTCCTTTTTAAGGACTACTGTTCTGATTTATTTATATGTATGTTTGGGTCTATGGATTTTCCAGGCAGACAAGTTTAAAGAAGCCGAAGAAATTTTTGAAACCATTCTGACCGATGAGGTTTCGTCTCTAAAGCCAGACCAACAGATGTTTCACATGATGATTTATATGCACAAAAAGGCTGGGAGCAATGATAAGGCTCGAAGACTATTTTCAATGATGAAAGAAAGAGGACTTCAGCAAACCTCAGTAACTTATAATAGCTTAATGTCATACGAAACTAATTATAAGGAGGTTGCAAAAATATATGATCAGGTAAAACTTTAAAAAGGATATTTTTTCAAAGTAGTTATATCTGTATTTGAATCTTTTATAATCCTAATAGATCGTGTAGATGCATAGGGCTAAGGTGAAACCTGATGTTGTGAGCTATGCCCTACTCATTAGTGCTTACGGGAAAGCCCGAAGGGAAGAAGAAGCACTGGCTGTTTTTGAAGAGATGCTGGATGCTGGTGTGAGGTGTGTTCATTCTCATAGTTAAGCCATGGCTAACTATACCATGTCTTTTAGTTTAGTTTTGCTAGTGTTAAGGTCTTGAACCTTTNCTGTTTGTGTTTGTTTAGAGGGTCAAATATGTAGTTTTGGATAATCAGTTTAGGGATCATTATACAAGGTTATTTATACGTGATAAAAAAGTAAAAAACAGCTGGTTGATGGAAGTATATCATTTTTGTAAATACTACCACGATAGTTGATAAAAAAAAACAATTTTCAACAATATATTAGGGTGGCCGGGGCTATTACCTACCAAGTTCTTACATAACTAGAATTTGCAAAACACTCGAACAAATGATTATCTAATAATTACAACTTAAAAATATAAAAGCACATGCAAAATGCAGATCTAGCATCTGCTAAGTCTAAAATTCCTTTTTAAGGACTACTGTTCTGATTTATTTATATGTATGTTTGGGTCTATGGATTTTCCAGGCAGACAAGTTTAAAGAAGCCGAAGAAATTTTTGAAACCATTCTGACCGATGAGGTTTCGTCTCTAAAGCCAGACCAACAGATGTTTCACATGATGATTTATATGCACAAAAAGGCTGGGAGCAATGATAAGGCTCGAAGACTATTTTCAATGATGAAAGAAAGAGGACTTCAGCAAACCTCAGTAACTTATAATAGCTTAATGTCATACGAAACTAATTATAAGGAGGTTGCAAAAATATATGATCAGGTAAAACTTTAAAAAGGATATTTTCAAAGTAGTTATATCTGTATTTGAATCTTTTATAATCCTAATAGATCGTGTAGATGCATAGGGCTAAGGTGAAACCTGATGTTGTGAGCTATGCCCTACTCATTAGTGCTTACGGGAAAGCCCGAAGGGAAGAAGAAGCACTGGCTGTTTTTGAAGAGATGCTGGATGCTGGTGTGAGGTGTGTTTCATTCTCATAGTTAAGCCATGGCTAACTATACCATGTCTTTTAGTTTAGTTTTGCTAGTGTTAAGGTCTTGAACCTTTAATGGATATATCATTTTACTAGTATGAAGACAGTTTCTGTCAATCATGACCCTTACCTTTTTTTTTTTTTTTTTTTTTTTTTTTTTTTTTTTTTTTTTTTTTTTTTTTTTTTTTTTTTTTTTTTTTTTTTTTTTTTTTTTTTGTTTTTGTTTTAGGCCAACGCAAAAAGCTTATAACATATTGCTTGATGCATTTGCAATATCTGGAATGGTGGAGCAGGCAAGAATTGTTTTTAAGAGCATGCGGAGGGACAGGTGAAATTCTTAACAGAAACACTCGTAGGCTCATTGTAGTTATAAAAAATATAGCAGTTCAGGTAAGGAAAACCTGAGCTTTCATGTGTTTGCATGTTTCTAAACTCGTAAGGTTGATTGTTTTCTGTTCTTGTATTGCAACTTCATTTTTCATATTCAGTTGACAGAAATCACTTTACTTTATCTTCTACAGATGCACCCCTGATCTTTGTTCATACACAACAATGTTGTCGACATATGTGAATGCATCTGACATGGTAGGAGCAGAGAAATTCTTCAAAAGAATAAAGAGTGACGGTCTTGAACCTAACGTTGTCACATATGGAACACTAATCAAAGGTTATGCCAAAACAAATGATCTTGAAACAATGATGAAGAAATACGAGGAAATGCAGGTGAATGGTATCAAAGCAAATCAAACGATTTTTACAACGATTATGGATGCGTATGGGAAGAATAGGGATTTTGGTGATGCGGTGATTTGGTATAAAGAGATGGAATCTTGTGGGGTTGTTCCTGATAAGAAAGCAAAGAATATTCTTTTGTCGTTAGCTAAAACAGTTGAAGAAAAAGCAGAGGCTAATGAGTTGGTTGGACTAAGTGATCATCCTAAAGATGAACTTATAATCATTAATGACGATATCCCTTTTGAAGATGATGATGAAGATGATAGTGAAGAAGATGAAGATGATGATTATAGTGAAGACGACGAAGACGAAGCTGAGGAGACTATTTCTTTTATCGATGAAACAAGAGGAGTGTCAGTTCCGATTGGCGTGTAATGAGGTCATATGGGTCATACAAGCTTTTACGTGTTGTGAAATTTTGGAGGTAGAACTTTTCACTTGTGTATAGTCTAGTAAATTACCCAGATTTTGTTAACAAATAGGCAACAAAAGTTTCAGCCCTGGTGATGCTGACAATGCAATTGTTTTTACAGTACAACCATCTTGTTATTCTCGTATTGGCTTGTCACGAATTTAATTAGATTTTGTTATTCTCTTGTATCATGAATTTAATTAGATGCTTTGGACGTTCTGATACGAGTAAGACTAGGAGGCCTTGATTGGCAAATAAAATCATGTTGAACATGCAGAAGGTAATTTACTAATTTTGTTCACTGGTAAATTTTACCAGACCTTAAAAGTTAAAATTGACCTGTGCCAAACAGGTACACGCGGGGCACTTGCAATGCTTGTTATTGCAAAATTAGTGTTTCTTGATCTCGATCTTTTCCTTTCTCTTGAAACTATGTTTAATCATAAGTACAAAGCTTTGATTATGGTCCATTGTTCTGTGACGAGACTGGTCTCTAAACGACTAAACCTGTACCCTATGATCCAGTCTTTTCTTTATTTTCCTATTCCTTAATAAAACACACGTTGTTAAACCAAAAAAGGCTTAAATAAAGTTCATGGCTGGTACCATGTCCATGACAAAGCCAACTTCAAAGGCTAGTAGTATACTGTTCCTAACTTGTTAAATTCAATACTAGTCAGTTCCAGTTCCAGTTCCAGTTTTATATTTTACCGCATGCACTTGTGTACCTTGCTTCAAAAATCCGTATAGGTAACAATGTGACATTGTATCAGCAATAACAGCAACAAAATAAAGCTTTTGATCAACAATGTGGGTAACCTATAAACTATCAATTGTGACTTGTAACCCAAGCCCCCAACTTCAATCAGCAAGATTACTTCATATTACCAAGAGTAAAAAGAAATTAAATCTTTTTTATATAATAAAACAAAACCCCAAGTGGGGACTTTTCCATTTCAAAAAAACTAAACCATACCTTATTTAGTAATAATATTATTTAGAAAAAAAGATTATTTTCTTATTAGATAATATTTTATATTTATCCATAACACATGTAGAAGATAAATACAAAAAATATAGATAAGATGCAATTAACAATAGGATTAAAATTTTTAAATAATTATCTTTAATAATAAAAACCTATAATTAAACATCATAAATCAAACAAAATAAAGATTAAATTATTTGTTTTTTAATAAATAAAAATATATGATTCAAAAAATTTTAAAAAAAACCCGCGCGTGCGCGGGCATTATAACTAGTTATGAATATACCAAAACATTCCATCACTCATAATAGTATACTGCAAAATGTATAATATTAAACTCCGAATACAAGTGCATAAAGAATTGTCTCTGCACCATACAATAAGTAAAACTTTCAGATACACACCTAAACGGGCTTTTAGAAGTAAAATTCAAGAGCAGAAACAAAGCAAGGGTAGATCAAATGATACTGGAGACACAATTAGACAAGTTAAACTCACTCCCTCCAACCTAAAACATAAACAAATCCGCACACTATTGCTTCAAGGGTACACCATATCAAAATCTCCTTCTTGGACTTCTTGACCGACGAGGTGATCTGCACAAATATGGACATTTAGAAACATTAGCCATAATATGAGTATTATCAAGGAACGCCAAAAGCTACCAAAACAAATCATATTGACATTAACAAAAATGTTACAGCAGTTTTAGCGTATTGATATGCTCCCCCCTTTGTTGTCATTTACTAGACGAAGCAACATGGTCAGGTTGCTGAATGGGTCAAAACAAATACAGGTTGACCTATTGTTGTCACTATTAAACAGTTAAATGATTAATGCTTTAATCTCTTATATAATAAAACAAAACCCCTAGTGGGTACTTTGTCATTTTGAAAAAAAAGAATATTTCCTTATTGGGTAATATGTTAATTATTATTTAATTTATAAGTTTTTAAATTCGTTTTGTTGATATACTATACAAGTAGAAGATAAATACAAAAAATATAGATAAGATTTAAATGATTATCTTTAATCATAAAAAACTACAATTAAAAATCATAAATCAAGCAAAATAAAAATTAAATTATTTGTTTTTTAATAAATAAAAATATATCATTCAAAATTTTTTAAAAAAAACCCGCGCGTGCGCGGGCATTATAACTAGTGATATTTACAACAAAATAATACTTGAGTAAAAAACGATGTAAGAATACGTTTGCATAAAAAAATTAGACTTTGACCCGCTTTCAACACATTAAGCTATTTTTTAAACCCATTTGAGATGAACACATCCCAATTCAAACCGTTATTAAGTAACTTTGTTGAAGTTGACACATCTATCATTTACATTATTGCAACTATGTTTGTAACTTAAAGGTCAGCCACCAAAACTATTAAAGCATTTTAAAAGGTTAAAATGTTAAAAAGAAGTCGTAGGATACAGACCTCCTCCTATTATTTCTTCTTCTGAAAGGACCTTTGCTGAATGCCCAATCGACATTGACTCTCTGAGTCAGCAGTTCACCTCCATCCATTGCGGCTATAGCTTTTTCTGCTTCTTCAAAGCTTTCATATTCAATCAGTGCATAGCCCTGTACAAGATATTTTACACCATACATGTCAAAAAGTTAAAAACAAAATATTCAAGTTATAGTAGCTATCCTTATTATACATCAAGAAACTGCAATATATTAAAAAATATACCTTCACAAAACCAGTACGGCGATCAAGATTCAGATGCAAGTTCTTAATCTCCCCATATTCCCCAAACGCATTTTGTAAGTCGTCCTCTTGGGCTTCTTCATGTACTCCAGTAACCAGAATAATCCACCCCTCAATCGCTGCAGAATTTATATTGTCAGAAAGATTTCATCATGTCCAAACACTTATTAAATACAAAGAACATAAAAGAAAGATTGGTTAATTGACATGTAGACTCAATATTTCGTATGCTTACAATAGTAGGCATAATATAAGTATACATAAATGTATCAAAAAAACTACATACAGATTATTATAAGAAGGGATGATGCACCAAAGGGGCTTGTGTCCCAATTGTACCCCATGTGTGAGAATGTTCCCCAACCAAATCGTTGTGCGTTCAAAATTTCTCTTGATAATTATGTCAGTTTCCGGACATTAATTTGACCACATACATGAAGAATTGAAGATGATTGACATAGCTTCTGATTTCAATCTGTTACATTTTTCAATGTCTGTAAAAAGCATATATTTGTATTATGTGTGTCTATCGTATATTAGGGATGTTACCTGTTGCTTTTTTGCTGATTTTAATTGAGTTGGGTTTGAGGTTCTTTATAAATGTGGGAGTAAATATTAATTTGATAGTGGTATATCACACTAATGGTAAATTACATGTAGTCTTGATCTTATATACACCTCAAAATAAGGGGGTGTGGTAAAAGTACATAACAAAACTTCAACAAAACTGCATAAAACATACTAATGATTTGACCATAAATAATTGACAATGTTACTCGTGAAAGCCGATTAAGTGTCACCACTTACTAAATTATGCTTGCAAGCTTCAAACAACATAATGTAATACCGAGATTGATCTTATTTTTCTATATTGAAATTCTCTATACCACTTCACAATTCAATAAGACGTTCAAGAGATGCATTATGTTATCGCAAACACTACATTTCAAATATGCCTCTCAAGGTGGTTAAAGGCTAAAGCGACCTCAAGGCGATGTGCCTTCCTTATGGACTAAGGCGAGAGGCGACAAAAAGCGCCTGAGTGAACTTTTTACCCATTGTGCATATCATAGTGTCTAGCATGAAAAGAATGATTAAATAACAACATTATTACCTTAACTCTTCATTTTTATTAGAGAAAGACCAAAAAAGATATGTTCATTCATATACTTAAAGCCTTAAGAGTCTACTATTCTGATTCAAAATAATCATATAAGTTCTCATTTCCTGTTTCCCCATCGTTTCCATGTTCCACTATATCTTCATCTACAAGATAACCAGAGGATTAGGGCCGGCTGGAATACTTCTAAAGTTCTAATTACTAATTAGTTATAATAAATTAAAAAGTAGCCATTATAGCAAAAAGTGTTCTCCCTGTCGCCCGAAAGCGACCCTTTTTGTCCCCAGAAAAACACCCAACTTTTTTAAAATCAAGGTGCTTTAGTGGAAAGCGCCTCACCTTGCCACTTAAGCACACTTTTGAATACCTTGATGTCTGTACTCCATAACCATCAGGTCAAATTGTTAGATTATGTTTGTACTTCTTTAAGACAGTCACCCAGTCCGTTAGTGCCTACTTTGCTTTTCCATATTCAGGTTAGTTTTATCAGCCAAAGCCTTATCTTTTGCCAATACATTTCATTGCCTCTTGATAATAAAATGTGGTACGTTCACAGTCATGTGTCTTGTCGGGTAATTCACGTAGGTAAACTACACTACACAATACATGACAATAAGCATGCCAAATACTTATTGTCGAGGGCAATCAATTGCATTGGCAAGGAAAAAAGGATATGACTGAAAAAAAACCGCAACTATGAAACTGTGAAAGTAGGCACTAGGGGCCTGGACAACATAATGGGAGTAGAACAAAATCTCAAACCCTCATAAAATATGGGGTTATGGTTAGAGGCATATCAAGGTGACAAAGGATTTCCTTCAACACATAGTGACTTTCAATCACCTTATTGAAATGTTAGAAGGTATGACCGGGGGAATTAAATGCATTTGATTTAATTTATTTCTAGACAAAACTAGAACCCATACAGAAATGCCAATTGTAACAACCTAACTTTGATATAATTTTTGTATGTAATTCATTTCATAGTGCTCTTCACTTAATAACCAAGAATACTCGAGTGTTCCCTAATAACGTAGTTTCCTTTTTCATTCCTCTCCTTCTAGAGTTAATCCATCTCCATCTAGGTTCCAAATTTAAAAGAACAATAATAGAATAACAAACCAAACATAACTAGTAACTATAACTAAAAACTTAACAGTGCTCTCCCTACTAATCTTCTCCTAATTCCCACCTAGGGATGTAAAAAGTTTGAGCTTTTATCAACTTTGAGCTTAACATATATATAACTAGCCAAACTCGATCTTTTAAAGGCTTGGCTTAAGCTCTTACTGAACCCTATGTAAAGTTCACAAGTAATATATATAATTTATACTGCAAAGGATGTTAATTGTTTAATTTCATTTTTGTTAACTCTATGAATTGTTTAAGATTTTAAATACACATCATGAAGGCTCAAAACCTAATCTAGTAACCTCGAGCTTAGCCTAAGCACTAAACTCCTTGTCTAACTCAAGCTCCCACACATTCAATAGAATCAACAACTGCTATACCCAATCCCGCCTCAACAAGGTATCGGGTAGGTAGAATGTAAACATTCATACCCCTAATCAAAGGTAATGCTTCCATAACACATTCAATAGAATCTATTCATCAATTTTTTACTAACAAACCACAAACCCTAAAACCTTGAACTTAGATCCTCTTCAAGCTCAACTCGATTTACTCATAAGCTCTAATCATTAAACTTCTACTAACAAACCTATCATTTACCTACCTAACCACAACATCAACCACCAGTTAACTAACGAAAACTATTAACAACAAAATCAAAAACTCCCATCGTTCTAAATACTTAAAATAAGTTCCGTTAATCACATACACACATTCAACCTTTTCAAACCAAGCTCGAAATCGCCACCTAATCTCGACTACACTTTACAAACCTACATAAAATCCAACTAACTAACTATAAAACCAATGAAACAATTAACCAACTAAGGGGGTGTTTGGTTAAGCTTATATGTGGGCTTACGAGCTTATTTGATTTCGGCTCATATTTCATAAGCCTCAATTTTACGGCTTATTTTGAGACTTATGGGCTTACAAGTTTATCATCAGGGCGTTTGGATTAGCTTATTTAGCTGGCTTATGGGCTTATTTGATTTTGGAAAAGCTGAAAAGCTCACTTTTTAGAGCTTATTAAGTTTAGATTATTGGCTTAAGCCAATAATGTGAAGTTGATAAGGTCATAAGCTTCAATAAGTGAGCTTATCGGCTTTCCAAAGTCAAATAAGCCCATAAGCCAGCTAAATAAGCTGATCCAAACACCCATATCATGATAAAGTTATACAAGCCCACAAGTCTCAAAATAAGCCGGAAAATCGGGGCTTATGAAATATAAGCCGAAATCAAATAAGCTAATAAGCCCACATATAAGCTTAAACAAACACCCCCTTAACAAAATAAAAAAACTTACATCGTTCAGGACCAGGACCACCATCAGAATCAAGAGAATCAAATCTCCCAGACATCCGATTATTCCTGTCAGCATCACTCTCATCACGAAACCCACGCCCTTTTGTCTTCTTCTCAACACCACCACCAGTTATAGCTGATTTCAATTTGGGTATGTGTGATGATGACGTGTCGATGTCGACAGCAGCGTCTTCTTCCATTAGGTCATCTTCATCTGGCTCGAAATCTACTGCGTCTACGTCGTTAGGGTTTGACATGATTGATTTCTGGTTGTTAGGGTTTGTTTGGTTTGGTTTGGATTAGCTTCTTTTATGAGTTGTGTTTTGAGTGTGTACCATTTGATGTCAAAAAGTAACCCGACCCGGACTTGATTAGATATTTTATTTTATTTTATTTTTTATTTATTTATTATTTTTTTCTTTTTTCTTTTCGAGTTGACCCGATTAGCTCGAATGCTGAATAGGGTCGGTTGTCGGGTTTAATATGTTTGATTAATTTAAGTGTGGTTTAACCTCAGGATTTAACCCAAACGGCCCATCTATTTAACATTTTATTTTTATCTGATTAGTGATTAGCTAAGTACCTATTTTAACACTTTTTGTAGCACTCATTTTAAGTGTCAGATACACTTAGTACAATCATTGAGCCATTCTTTACGTTCGGTTACATTCACTATAAAAATGAAAATATAATATGTTAACATTAATTATCTATATAATACAATCCTCAATGGACCAAAGTCCGATGAGGTATAAAATAATCTTTCCAACATAAAATAATTCCTTCTATATGGGATTTCGAGCGAGGAGCAACAAATATTAATAAACAATTATTACAATAGAATTTCCTAAATTGAAAATGTGCTCCCATTGGCTCTAGCATGACCACCCAGCATAACTACCATGGACTCACACATATATAATTGCTCGAAGAGTAGAGATATTAATAAACAATTACTATTACAATTAAATTTCCTAAAGTGAAACTCGCTCTATTGGTTCTAGCATGACTCCCCAGCATAACTCCTATGGACTCACACACATATAATCAAAACAAGTCATTTATAAAAAGAAAATTTACGAAAGATACCCTAAACGTAATATTTACGATTTTTTTATATAACAAACTTTATTTACCAAATATCTAATAAGTCTCTAGCAGTTTCTTGAATAAAAAAATTATTACCAAGTTGGTCTCTCGATAACGAACAAAACAAGCCTAATATTGATATACTTTTGACGTATACCAGATTAGCTCGAATGCTGAATAGGGTCAGTTGTCGGGTTTAATATGTTTGATTAATTTAAGTGTGGTTTAACCTCAGGATTTAACCCAAACGGCCCATCTATTTAACATTTTATTTTTATCTGATTAGTGATTAGCTAAGTACCTATTTTAACACTTTTTGTAGCACTCATTTTAAGTGTCAGATACACTTAGTACAATCATTGAGCCATTCTTTACGTTCGGTTACATTCACTATAAAAATAAAAATATAATATGTTAACATTAATTATCTATATAATACAATCCTCAATGGACCAAAGTCCGATGAGGTATAAAATAATCTTTCCAACATAAAATAATTCCCTCTATATGGGATTTCGAGCGAGGAGCCACAATATTAATAAACAATTATTACAATAGAATTTCCTAAATTGAAAATGTGCTCCCAATTGGCTCTAGCATGACCACCCAGCATAACTACCATGGACTCACACATATATAATTGCTCGAAGAGTAGAGATATTAATAAACAATTACTATTACAATTAAATTTCCTAAAGTGAAACTCGCTCTATTGGTTCTAGCATGACTCCCCAGCATAACTCCCATGGACTCACACACATATAATCAAAACAAGTCATTTATAAAAAGAAAATTTACGAAAGATACCCTAAACTTAATATTTACGATTTTTTTATATAACAAACTTTATTTACCAAATATCTAATAAATCTCTAGCAGTTTCTTGAATAAAAAAATTATTACCAAGTTGGTCTCTCGATAACGAACAAAACAAGCCTAATATTGATATACTTTTGACGTAC
>LBNU01039529.1:2781-14531 GCA_014162995.1 Artemisia annua
GCTGACGAGACAAGACATTGCCATATCTGAACTAAGTGTGACAAGACATAGCACTATTGACAAGACAAAGACTATGCACATCTTGCAAGTTCTTTGACCAAGTATTTCCAAAGAAGTTTCAAGCTCAAGTACAAAACCTTTTTTTTGGAACATATTGAAATGATCTTGACAAAGACATTTTTTCATTTTATGAAAACCATACATTTAGACAAATGTTATATACTAACTTAAAAACGGTAAGTTACTTGTAATTAAAAAATATATTAGTTAGCCTTAAATAATATTTAGTAAGTTACTAAAAATGTTGATTATGTACTATGTTGTTATAAGACACATTTTATTACTTGTAAACTTGCTAATATTATTTAGGACGCCTAATATGCACTTGTTTTATTTGACACCTAAAAGTGCCACTTGACACCTAAATACTTAAGACCCAAAAACTATTTTAGTCATTCTAAGTGGTTGGTCAAGGGTTTGATCATAATGCTAATAACAACTGTACGAACCTGGTTGTAGCAACTTAATGGAGTTGTGAGACATTGAGAGGTGTTGAATGTTTGTTGAGACAAAGTATGATTACAAGTAACTTGTACATTTTACGTTATGTATCAAGTTATACGTTTGTCATCAATCAAAACAAACAAGACTGTATAGATTAAATATCGTAATATTTGCACTAACATAGTCTTTACCAATAGCCGTTTGCTTTTGGACTAGCTAGTTCTTTTAGTACAACTACCATGGTGAACTAATTACCATATGAATGGATTTTCCACAGCCTTTACCACAAGCCATTTTCTTGTGGGCTAGTCAACTCTTCACTTATCACAGATATGGTGAGTTGAAACCATACAATTTTTAGTAAATTGTCAACTAAAAATGGATTTGATTATCACATCAGAGCTGTACCCTCATGATGAGTCAAACTCTTTCTTGTTTGTTAAACATGGTGAGTTGAATACCATTTTTTGTGTAGCACAAGTACTAACACCATGTATATCTCCAAAAATAATTTGTTACTGTAAACATTTGTGCTTCAAAAAGTATTTTGCACAAGACAAAAATTAGTAATTCAAAATACTTTACTGGTTTTATGCTGCAAGCAGTACTTTGTAAAAGTACTGTTTGATCAGCAGTACTTTGAATAAAGTACTTGTTTATTCAAAAGATTTAAATAATTAAAACCATACCAGTAATTATGCATCATCATCTTTTAATATTGTCCAATTAATGAACAAATTAATCACCATTAGAGCAGTTTCATCCTCTTGCTCTACTTCCATACCATGATCCAGCATCCTCATCATCAAATCTCTTATAAGAGGATATCTTCTTTCAGCTAACATATAGATCATAGTACCATCTTCCAACTCTAAGACATGCACACCAGCCTTTTCAAAGAATTTCCAACTTTGAATTTCCCAGACTTCTTGATTTTTCCAAATATCATCTGTGCTTGTCTCCTCTATTTCCCACAGTGTTGTAAGATCTCCCAGCAACAATACACCAATTCCTTTGAGTGGAATTTGTTCAAAATAAGCTTGAATTTGTTGGTGTAGATCAAACAAGTCTTCCCTGTCAATAAGATGCAATACATTCAACAACAAATTGAATGCTCTAAAGCTGTTATCTTCTCTATGGAAAACAAAATAATCTCCATCTTTCTCAGATTCTATTACTTCCAAATCTGATATCTTAGCCTTTGTAGCAGCATCTTCTTCTGACTTAGGAAGCTCAAAGTCAACAACTCTTAAATAATTCCTCGGTTCATCAATTGTGTTTGCTCTTAATTCCACTTCAGATTTAGACTTCTTTGATGACTGTGACTTAGTTGTTATTCTTTTCCTTTTATTACTAGCCTCCATCATCTGTTTTCCTTCTTCAGTATCATAACCAATAATGCCATCTACTTGCTTTACATAAGCTTCTCTGACAGCATTATATAAATCCTTCATTTCTTGATACTTTAACTTCTGTAATCCTTTGTATCCTCGACCTTTTAAATAACTCATATAAAAATTTCTTTCTTGAGCTTTTGTCAATTGTCTTCTTGGTTGAACAACAATCTCTCTTTCTCTTTCAAAATCAGCATCAAGTTCTGCTTGTAACTTTTTAGCAGCTTCTTCACCTTTAGCTTCTTGAATAGCCCTTATTTGTGCTAAAGTGAATTCCTTCTTCTTCTTCTTCTTCTTCTTTTTCTCTGGTTCTACCAAGATTCCTTTCCCTTTGTCTTTAGGATTAGTTTCTTGAGTAGGTTGAGGAGAAGGTTTTTCTTGATTATGTTCAACTTCTTGAATAACAATGCCTGTAGGTCTGGATATACTCATCATAATCTCAGCAATAGTCTCATCATCACTATTGATAAATTTTCTAATCTCTTCTTCTTGAACTGGATTGGATGGACCAACATCTTCTTCAAAGTCCAAAGTCCTTGGTGTGATTAAAAACTGTCTCTCAGTACCTTGATGAGCAGTATCTTGATGAGCAGTACCTTGAGCATTTTCAACACCAGTATCTTCCACATCCAATTCTTCTTTATTATCACCACTTTTGACTTGAATATCAACATCTTGAACATCAATTTGCTCAGTCTCATCAATCTTTCTCTCAGCAGTATGTTGATGAGTATTTTCTTCAAGTGGTGTTATTTCTTCAAGGGGTTGAATATCATCATCATCTTCACTTTTATTCAAACCAGCATCTTCATTCACATTCTCATTCTGCAAATTCCTCCCCAATGGGAATGAAGAATGTTTCTTGAACTGTCTTTTCTTGGACTTAGGTTTGTGACCATGTTTCTGTTGAGACTTGACCCATAGCCTGTGATGTTTAACAAGTGGCCAAACAAACCTCTTCAATCGTCTGAACTTGTTGCTCAACTTCAAAAGTAGTGCAGCTTGATCTTCATGAGCTTTCTTCAGTCTCCTTAATTCCCTTGTCACAGCATAAGCATTCAGAACTTCCTCTAGAGCAGATGGCTCATCATTAGCCATCACTCCCTCATCTCCTCCAGATGTTTGAGAACCATCTGTGGAAGTATAATCATTGGGAGTGGGTGGTTGATTCTCATCCTGTTCTGAATCATGAGGAGCAGTACCTTATGGAGAAGCAGTCTTTTCCCTTGAAGCAGTCTTTTGAGAAGCATCTCCTTTCTCTGAGTATGACTGCTCTGCTTGTGGTGAAACAGCTTGAGCTTGAGATGAAGTGGGAGCAGAGTCTGAAGCAGGTTCTGAGTCTTCTTGAGCAACATCTCTAACAGCTTGTGCCATCTCCAAAATATGAGCAGTGAGAGGTGTATTCCTTCCAGAGAATTTAGCACTCTTGGTAGCCATAAAAGTAAACACCTTATTAGGAAGAACAAATGCTGGCAAGAATTCTTGAGGTTTGGGAACACCTTCAAGCTGTTTGTTCAAAAAGATTTGAATAAACCTGGGATACATCAAAAATGGTGAACCATTCTTGATGTGTTTGTGCATACCATCTAGGATCATGAATGAAAAGTTGAAAGGCTAATTGGTAGCTAATCCTACTAAGGCTGATGCTATGGTTTGACTAAATTCATTCCAAGCAGTACTTTTTTTACTGAGGCAATGAAGTAGAACATGAATCAAGTACTTCCAGTGAGGACTAAATAAGGGTTTCTCAAATGTAAGCTTGGTTAGTGAACCCTCATACCCAATATCCCTAAGGGTGTCCCAAAGTACTTGTTTATCAAACTTAACACTTCCTTCTTCATCATGGAACATAAGATCTTTACAAATACTGTCTTCAGTGATCCTAATATTTCGCCCAGCAACCTTAGCCGTAACAAATGAGATATCTGGTTCCTCCCATCCTGATTTAGCAGTAGCCCAAAACTCTTGAATCCATGGCCCAATTATATCCGGATTGACCAATAGAGAATAATTGATGGAAGACCCAATAAGAAAATCAATGATAGCGTGAAAATCAACATTCGACTCTGTCTTATCCAAATTAGCGATCATGTTATGGCGACTGCAAGTGGAACGAGCCATTTGTGAAGTGGTATGGATGAATGAAGTGGTATGAAGAGGGTGAATTGAAAAATAACAGTGACTGCGTACGAGAATGTGGATGTAAAGTAGAAAAAAAAAAGATTAAAAAGGCGGTAGGGTTTGTTAAATACGGATACCGTTATTTTGGCATGTATCTCCATTCCCCTTATATATGACCGTTAGAACAGTACATTCCACATAGCAGTACGTGACACGTCAGCAGTACTTGTATAGCAGCACTTTCTCATAGCAGTACTTCCAGCAGTACTTTGGCAAAGTACTGGTCGATAAAAATATCTATGAATATTGACTCTTTGACCAAAATATCTTCTGAAAGTCAACCCGATGCATTAAATACTTTCCATATTTACTCCCCAAAATTACCAAGGCAAGTATAATTGAATGATTACCATTAATAACCCATAAGTCCTTCTTGCCTATAAAAAGAGCTTTCATAAACACTTTTCTTCATCACAAAAACCTTACTCCATCATAAAAACCCTAACATCATCATGAGTAACTTCCCATTGTTATACATCTCTTCTGATGAGTCCAGTGATTCAGAGATCAAGTACTTCTCTGATTCAGATTCTGATTCCAAACCAGGATGGAGTGATTACTTTCCTCCTATGGAATCAAGCTCATCCAACCAAAAACCTAAGAAGAAGGTTACTACATCTGCTCCAACTACAACACTATCCAAATAATTGTCAAAAGCCTTGAACCAAGCTTTAGAGTCTGCCTTGAAGAACATGAAGATTCCTGTGGAAAAGAAGCCTGCAAGACTACCAAAACCTCCAATGAAAGTGCTTTTCCTTCCTTGTCTAAGAAAGCAATCATCTTTTGATGACAAAAGAAAGAATGCTCAGAAGGGAAAGCAGACTTATCAAGGAAAAGGAAAAAGGCCTATGGAGTAGTAGGGTGTAGGTTGGGTAGGGTTGGTGTAGGTTGTTTTGTCTGGATTGTATTTGTGGTTCTTGAACCTTGATGTAATCACTTTGAATGTTAATGAATAAAATTGTCTTTTTCTATTAAATGATATATGTAGCCTCCCCTCAAATAATGACTAACTACTAATGCCTCCCCTCAAAAGTAGCCTAATAATTTATCATCCCAATTGTTACCACCAAATGCTTGAATATTGAAACATCAAAGCCTTTTGTGAGTAAATATTCTACATTATCATCTGTGTGAACCTTGACAACATTTATGAGTCTGTGCTCATAACAATCTCGAATAAAGTGATGCCTTATTTGTATATGCTTGGTCTTGGAATGGTAAACTGGATTTTTCACAATACAAATAGTACTCTCATTATCAATGTTGATCGGAGTATTCTTAAAATTGTATCCATAGTCCAAGAGTTGATTTTGCATCCACAAAACTTGTCCACAACAACTTGCAGCTGCAACATATTATGCTTCAGTAGATGAGTTGCTGCAATTGTTTGCTTCTTACACTGCCATGGAACTAATCTTCTTCCAAGATATTGGCATCCTCCAGTGGTTGATCTTCTATCATAGTTATCTCCAGCATAGTCACTATCTGAAAAAGCTTCCAAGTGAAAAGGGGACTCCTTAGGATACCACAATCCTAACTTAGGTTGATGCTTGAGATAACAAAAAATCCTCTGTACAACATTCATATGAGAAACCCTGGGTGAAACTTGATATCTTGCACAAAGACATACAGCAAACATGATATCGGGCCTTGATGCAGTTAAGTACATAAGACACCCAATCATAGATCTGTAAAGCTTGACATCCACTGGATTACCATCTTCATCCTTTCCTAATGAGTTTGAAGCTTTAATGGGTGTTGTGACTGGCTTGATAGTGTTATGATTAAACTTCTTAAGGATGTCAGTGACATACTTATCTTGACTTATGAAAATGCCAGTCATTGATTGTTTAACTTGAAGTCCCGAAAAGAAAGTTAATTCTCCCATTGAACTCATTTGAAACTCTTTTTGCATGAGTTGTTCAAACTCTTTCACCATGGACTATTTTGTAGCCCCAAAGATAATATCATCCACATAAACTTGAACCAGCATAATATCCTTTTTGTCTCTTTTAATGAACAAAGTCTTATCAATAGCTCCTCTTCTGTAACCATGTTGTAATAGAAAATTTGAGAGTCTTTCATACCATGCTCTGGGAGCTTGATGAAGGCCATAAAATGCTTTAACAACTTTGTAGACTTTGTTTGGATGTTCAGGATCTTCAAAACCAGGAGGTTGTTTAACATAGACCTCTTCTGTAATCTTGCCATAAAGAAAGGCACTCTTGACATCCATTTGATAAACTGGAAATCCCATGTAAGAGGCAAAAGCAAGGAATAATCTGATTGCTTCAATTCTTGCTACAGGATCAAATACTTCATCATAATCCACTCCCTCTTCTTGTTTGTATCTTTGTGCAACCAATCTTGCTTTGTTCTTGATGACATTACCTCTTTCATCTCTTTTTACTCTGAAGACCCATCTTGTACCAGTTACCTTCATGCCATCAGGTAAATCACATAAGACCCAAACCTCTTGAAGCTTAAATTGTAGAAGCTCTTCTTGCATAGCTTCAACCCAGCTTTCTTTAGCTAAAGCTTGAGCTATATTCTTGGGTTTTTCTTGAGAGATAAAGCAAGCAAACAAACATGTCTGTTGATCCTTATGATTCATCCTGTTTTGTTTGTAAACAAAGCTAAGTAGAGCATTATGGGGCTTAGTGATACTCTTAGCTTTGGATCTTGTAAGAACACTAGAAGTAGGAGAACCAATAATTTTGTTTTCAGGATGGTTCTTATGCACTCTTGAAGTGTGAGTTGTTGGTACTGTAAGATCATCTTCCAAATTTGTGACATCAGGACCTTGTTGAGAGAAAATTCCATCTTCCTGTAGCTCATCATCTGATTCTTCAAAAGGAGGCATGGATTGACCAGGAACATCATCAGTGTTGGTCCCAGTGTTTGAATTCACTCCCTCAGAAGTACTTTCAAATTGAGCAGCAGTACTTTGATCCAAAGTACTGGGGTCCAAAGTGCTGTTATCCAAAGTAGATTTTCCCTTTGTCTTCTCTGCTTCATAGGCTTGTCTTAGATCATCTTCATAGGACTTAGCAAGTGTTTCTTCAAAAAGCATGCTATTGAGTTCATCTTAATCTTCATCAGAGATTATGGGAGCTGAGTCAACAGTACTTTGCTCAACAGTACTTTGCTCCTTGTTAACAGTACTTTGTTCCTTGTCAATAGAGTCTGTATCAGGAAAATCTGTAGCACTAGCATTGACACCATGAACTATGAACTGTGAATCTTCTTCTTCTGAATGAACAACTTGATTCTCCTCCCTAACAGGCACATAGTTCATAGAAGGAGTTAACACATCAAGGTCAAACATCTAATCAGGACCTTTACCTCTTTGGTTTGGCTGATCTTCAAGGAATTCAACATGTAAATAGTCTTGAACCTTCCTTGTAACCCTGTTATACACCCGAAATCCTTTACTATTGGTACAGTAACCCAATAGGTATCCTTCATCCGACTTGCCATCAAACTTACCCAAATTATCAATGGTGTTAAGGATAGTGAGAGGACATCCAAAAGGTTTCATAAAGCTGATGCTGGGTTTCCTGCCCATAAGTAACTCATAGGGTGTCTTCATCTGAGGTTTGCTGATAGAAACTCTATTTAAAATATAACAAGCAGCACTTACTGCTTCAGCCCAAAACTGAATAGGTAAGAGTGAATCTGCAAGCATTGTTCTTGCTGCTTCTATCAAGGTTCTGTTCTTCCTTTCTGCAACTCCATTCTGCTGAGGAGTTCTAGCAATGCTAAATTCCCTCTTGATTCCTTTATTGGTACAAAAATCATCCATAAGCTTATTTTTGAATTCAGTCCCATTATCACATCTAATCCCTCTAACTTTGAGTCTCAATTGATTTTACAGGGATATTATTAGATCATGAATAACATCAAAAGTATCATCTTTAAATCCCAAGAAAAAGACCCAACTAAATCTACTACAATCACATGTCACAACTAAGCAGTACTTCTTCTTGTTTAGGCTTGATACGGAAACAGGTCCAAACAAATCCATATGCAACAACTCCAAAGGTTCTCTGATAGTTCTTTCCCCAAGCTTTTTGCATGAAGCTCTATGCTGTTTCCCTTTCTTACAGGCTAAACATGAATGATTAGTCTTGAAAGTTTTGGAAGGTAAACCTCAAACTAGATTGCCTTTGACCAGCTTGTTGATATTCTTGAAATTCACATGACCTAGTCTTCTGTGCCATAGATGTGCCTCTTTAAGTGTTGCCTTTGCTACCAAACATGTAGCTCTCTCAGTGGAGGCAATATTCTTCATATCTATGCTATACACATCATTGGTTCTTGGTGCCCTCAAAATCACCAAGTTGTCATCTTCAAACTTAAACTTAGGGGAGAGAATAAGACATTCTGTGTCAGTGAACAACACAGGATGCTTCTTGTCACAAATCTGAGATACTGATAAAAGATTGAACTTGAGCTCTTTCACATATCGAACATTCTCAAAATCAATACTCCCTGTCTTGATAGTTCCTTTTCCAGTAATTCTCCCTCCAGTAGCATCATCCCCAAATGCAACTCTTCCTCCTAAATATTCCCTAAAATCTGACAGTAGCTCCTTGTCTCCTGTCATGCTTCCAGAGCAACCATTATCAACAATTAAATGATCTTTAAGCTCCTCTTCTGGGTTGCCCTGCACAATAATAAGAAAGTTAGTTTCTTTTAGGAACCCAAGCCATTACTGACTTGTGTTCCCCTTGTGGAGAGACATACTTAAATTCTTTAAGTATGTAATCTCTACTGTTTTTGAAAACATGATCAATCACTTTCTTATGTTCTAAAACTTGATCTTTGATTTCAACAATTCTTTTTTAACAACACTTTCCTTTTTACCCACACATTCTGAAAGTACTGGTTGTTCCCCAGCAGTACTTTCTTTCTTGACCCACATGGTTTTAACTTTTTGGTCTAAGGTCTGTGATTTAGATACTCTTTTTGAGTTATAAGGCCTTTTAGATTTATTGAAATTAGTATCATGGCCAGGAGCTCTAGGTACTCTATTGGAACTTCTTGGTCTTACAATAGCAGTACCTTGATTGGGGGAAAACTTCCTAACAGTACTTTGTGAAGATACTGTTTTAGGTTTGCCAGTACTTTGAAAAGTGTTGCCTGAAGGTACTGGTGGTTTGGAAAAAGGTCTTTTCTGGTGAGGGTACCTGTAGGCTTTTGAGAAATTTCTATGGTTGACCCTACTTGAATAGTTCCAAACTGGTTTAGTCTCTGTTGGCCTATGGGGAGCAGATTTAGTCTTCGGGTATTGACTTAAATATTCTGAATGAAAGTTACAATCTTTTATCAAGTGATTAGGACTATAACAAACAAAACATAATTTCTGATTCATCAACCCAAATCCTGTTCTTTGAGGTTTATAGCCAAGACCAGTATGATTTCTAGGTGAATGATTAAAAGAATTTCCAAAGTTAGCAGTTCTTTGAAAAAAGTTTGAAAATACTGCTGGTTTTGAAAAGACTTTAGAAAACCTTTTATCATTGTTTTCATTCCTTGAATCCCTAGCATTCCCTGTATGTGTATTATCCTTAGGAATCTCAACTTTTTCTTCAGATGAACTTGAATTAGATTGACCCTTAAGCTTATTCCTAAACTCTAGATTGTCTACTCCAAAACAAGAAACATCTTTCCTAGGTGGTTGAAAACTTCCAGTGGTAGGAGGAACTGCATGATACCCCTCATCTTTCTTAAATTCAGGAGGTGTTGGGCTTATGGGTTCCTCATCACTAGATTTATTTTCTTCTGAACAAGTTTCAAATTCACTAGTTGAGATTTCTTCTGAACTATCTTGTTCCTTAGCAGTAGGTGTGGTCTCATCTGAGCTACTATATTCAACACCATAGCCTAGACCAGTTTTATCATTAGCTCTTCTTTGTTTTTCACAAAAACTAGCATGTGAAAGACCAGCATCTTTCCAACTAGCAAGTTTTTCTAACAAAACATCTCTTTCTTTAGTCATCTTTTCTAATTCAGACACCTTACATCCTAACTTCCATTCACTTAGTTTTAATTGATAGTCCTGTTGCTGATATTTTTCTGCCCAAGCTACTTCATTATTTTCATGTGTAATTATTTTGGCCTCTAATGACTCTAAAGTGAATTGATAACCAAGTACTTCAGACCTAGCTTTATTATGTTTATCTCTTTCAGACACATAGTCATTAAGTAACTTTTGATAAACATCATTACATTTAGAGCATACCTCAGTAGTAGTGGGTGAACTTGGTGAAGTAGCAGCCATAGCCAACAGAACAGATTCATCTTCAATTTTCATGCTCCAATCAAAGCCTCCAAGATCTTCATTTGAATCCAAAGCAGCATATCCTGGTTCCTCATCAAAAGCTGTGCTCCAATCAAATTCCTCCATTGCAAGCATAGAGATAGTTACTGGTTCATCATCAAATTCAGCACTCCAGTCAACTTCTAAAAGATTCTCTTGAGCCACTAATGCTTTTGGTTTTGGTTCAGGAACTTCCTTGATTTCAACCTTGGGTTTCTCAATCATCCTGTTTGCTTGATACTTAGCAAACTTGCATTCCCTTGCAAAGTGTCCAGTCCTTTGACAATTAAATCATTCAATCTTAGACTTATCAAATGCTATACCCTATTTGGCTTTGAAGTCAATGCCTCTTCCTGTTTTCTTCATGAACTTCTTGATCCTAGCAGTAATCAAAGCAACTTGCCATCTTATGTCAATCTCTTCTAGAGCATCATCTTCAATTTGCAACAGATCTTCTTCATAAGTAACAGGTAAAGTGGCTTGCTGAGTAAAGAATGAGCATACAACATCATCACAATTGATGTTGTTTGAGGGTGATGAAGTGGTAGTGGACATGGTTGTGTAAACATGCTGTTTGTCACCAACAGTACTTTGAACAAGATAAGCAGTACTTTTAATGGAAGTACTGCTCTTGTTTTCAGAAGACACAAAAGCAATGCTGTGTGATTTGGAATTAGCTTGACCACTCATCTCATGCTCATAGACCTTTAAGTTGTTGTAGAGATCATCAAAGTCCATAGTATCCAAACCAGGTTGTCCTCTGATCATAGTAGCAACCACATGCCAGACAGATGGCAAACTTCTTAAGAATTTTAAGTTAGCATCTTCAACAATTACTTCAGCACCATATAACTCTAGCATACTGAGTAGATTTTGGAATCTGTCATAAGCAGCATCAAGACCTTCTCTCTTACCAACAGTAAAAGTTTCAAACTGCTGCTTCAACAAATTTCTATGCATCTTCTTGGAAGCATCATTACCTCCAAACCTTGTTTTAATAGCAGCCCATAATTGTTTTGCATCCATAGCATCATGAAACTTCAATAGGTGACCATCAGGAATAGCAGACAACAGTATGTTGAGAGCTTTGTCTTGATTTCTTTTCACAGTAGCGGATAGTTGTTGCTTAGGTGGTTTAGGTTGTCCAGGAACTTCTACAGGTTCTTCAATAACTTGATTACCATTGACAATTTGGTATGTGCTATTTTACACATACTTTTGACCTTAGTTTAAGTGATTTATAGACCAAAAACTAACGTGAAACGCCAAAGATATCTTGTTTTTGTGTTTGTGATCGTGCAGGAAAGGATATTGCATAAATTGCATGAAAATCAACCTAAAAGCCT
>LBNU01039529.1:25891-35941 GCA_014162995.1 Artemisia annua
TAAAGAACTCGACATCTAGCTTTGTGTCGGTAAAATTGTAAGCGACGATGGGAGTGGTTGTACCCTTGTAAAAGAACTCGACATCTAGCTTAATGTCGGTAAAAGTGTAAGCGACGATTGTAAGGTTTTCTCCGCCGAGAAGGGAGGTTGTTGATCTAGTGAAGTAACTCTCGAGTTGGGTACTCGGGGCGTGGACGTAGGGCAAGGACAAAAGAGGTCCTTGTAGCCGAACCACGATAAATACTCGTGTCGTGAATGGTTTGCACTTTCCCTTTACTTATTGCTTTGCTTTGATGTTTGCATTATGTGATTGTGTGTGTTGTGACTTGTTGTTTGTACTTGTGTGATAACATGTATTAAGTTATGTTGGTCATAAACAACAAGAAACGTCTTTCATATTACAACAAGCTAAAATGGACATTTGATACAACAAGTAGTAAAGTTTTTAAACGGTAACGTATTCACCCCCCCTCTACGTTTTCACAGACAAGAAACCATAGGTAGTATAAACTGTGATTCCAATAAATACTCGCCATGAGATCAAGGTAAAATGAGGAACATACTTCCCTCTTACCCACATATATGTAGCACCCATGCCTTATTCTTTTTCCCATACACAAAGTTATCAAACAGATATCTACAAACAGAATATATAAATGTAAAGTAAACATATATAATGAGACTTTTACATACATCAAAGAACCATTTTTTCTTGTATTCTTAAGTCCACCATCTGCTACTATATAAATCATTGTCTTGCAAATTAGTGAATCAAGAAAAGTATCTCTTATTTGACTTTTAACATATTAATTCAAGCACAACCATATTAGCATATCACCTTACCTCTCTAAAGTCTCAACATTCAGCATCCTAACCGCCTCATCACCATGACTATTCATGAAAAGTACTCCTGAAATGGGAATACTATATGATTAATACCAACATGAATACTATAGATGTCGGTTTTGTGTTTTCTCAGCCTCATATGTTATCATTGCAACTGAGATAACAGAATTTGGACGCGAACCAATCTTTTAGTCATAGCAAGCATTGTATAAGCTTTTTCATTTTATATTTTATTTCATGCAGAAAAATGTATGCTACATTCATTTTTGTCATTAAATGTGCTCATTTTGTGGGTGCCAAAAAAATCAAGATAACATCCCAGAAAGAAAGGGGAAACTGAAGCAAAAGTATGGATCCTTGGACTTGGACCCAGTAGGAAAATAATGCAGTTTAACATAAACATTTTAAACATATTAGAAAAGGAATGTTTTATTTGAAATAGGGAATTTGAGCATCCTTTACCATTATCTCCTCCTTTTGGTGATGGGGGAGCTAAGATGATCCTAAAAGCAGCTTTGATGATCTTACTTATAAGGGAATCATGTAGTAAGAAACAATGAACAAAAATTTAGATATGGCAATATTGTAATGAAACTGAAAGGCTAAACTTATTAATAGAATCAGCCTTTGTACTATCTGCTGAAAGATCACATTCTAAAAAAGTAAAGACAAACATACGTCTATAGCACCACCACCAGCAATCACCTGTGATATTGTTCATGGCCATTCTGACAACATGATTGCATCATGTAGACTCCGCTCAGTTTCCTCAATAAACTATTAAATGATAAAGTTAAGATGTCAAAACTGAAAGTTTAATGAATATTCAGAACTCAATACACAAACCAATAGAAATTGATACTATATCGCCTAAATGGTAGAATCAACATAAAAATGAAATTGATATTATATCGCCTACCAAAATAGATTAAAAAAAACTAAATCATAGTTTATGAACAACCGATTCATAAAAATAATTTTCCCCCAATTCATACACACAGTCTTCCCCAAAACAAAAATTAGGTTTTGATACAATAATGATTTACTTGAACTTAATCAAATCAAATATATTAAATTGAATACGCATAAAATTAAGGGATAATTACCAATTTGAAGACTATTTAGCAAAAAACCCACTGGCAGCGATGTTAGGGTTTATGATAATGAGTGAATCAAAGATATACATAAAATTTCGTAACTTATTTTTGGATGATTTTTGAATGCGTTGCAATTAATTGCGAATTGAAACNAATAGCGTTCACAGCGGAGGAGAAAGACTCATCCTCTGGCAAAAGCTTGACTTTATTACCGCCTATTTATTATTATATACATATTGCCTGTGCCAGTTTGAGCCTGCCACTCGTACTGAACTAACCAAAGAAGCAAGAGATACTGAAAGTGATTGACTTCTTGCCTTAGCTTCCATAAAAGTAAACAACTAATCCTTTCCTCTTGAATTCTGAATTCACTCCATAGCTTTAAAAGAAAACCTTTTCTCTTTCGTTGTTACAGCCCCTCTCTAATCTCTTTAACAAAGCTCGTTACTAAATAAAGAAAGCCCATAGATCGAAACTTCTAACAGGTGAACCTATCTCCGGATTCCTTGACTAACTGAGCTTGAAGCGAGTTTAGTACTAATCAGTACTAGTAAATAGAGTGCTACTACAGGAGAGAGGGAAGTCATGAATACTTCAATCGCTTAACCCGGAGGGTATCATTCCAGTTTTACTTATATGCCTAAAAGAAAGGCGCTATTCTCGATAGTTCTTCGTGCTTCAGTTCCCTGTCCCTGATTGAACAGAGCTTCTTGCTACATAGAAATGCCCTACAAGCCCTACAAGACAGAGTAATGGGAAATGTTAATGCGAACTCAAAGAATGGAGAGGGGAGATCTTGAACGGAAGCACAAGAACAAGCAAGGGCTTACCTTATAAGCTCTTTTTCAGTTTCCTTTTCACTAAAAAGAAAGGGCCTTCTAGCGATAGAGACTAAGAAGGGAACTTACCAATACTAAAGGCGGATCGATCAGGCTGAAGCTATTGTAGCATCTCAAGCTTATCTTTCTTTTGCACCCACCTACCCTGTACTGCCGAACCTACAGTTATAATATTATATAATAACTAATAAACCGATTCAAGTGATTGAAACACAGGACCCTTTTCCACAGTTACAGGACCGTTGCGACAGTTGTTGATACCGAAAAAGTTTCCCTCAGACATCTCGACCGGGAAGTAGCATATCTTTCAATAAAGAAATTCGGAAAAGAAAAAAAGGGGTATTCGCCCTAATTGAATAAAAGCTATCTTGAATAAAAGAAGGGAACCTTATTCGTGGACAGATGAGCGTTTGCGACCGTTTACAAGAGTGAATACCGAAACAGACAATTCCAGATGCCCTCAGACAGATCCGCTATCGCCTCTTGGCTTTGCTTTAATAGATTCTATTCGACTGGAAGGAACGTTATACGACTTTTTTACTTTGCAAGAGTAGTTTCATCGGTGGAAGGGAGGGAGAAGGTTGTTCGACTGAAGCCCGACCTCTATGATCTGAAATGAGTGCGGAAATGTCCCTTTAAGAATAAGAAAAGGATCTTTACAGAAAAAGAGCTCAGAGGTTTAGTCAGCTATTGTCCTATTTTCTTTTTTCTTCTCGATGAGAGGCTTCCCCTGGTTTGTCAACCTCCATGGTCTTTCCCAATCCAATCTTTTTCTATTACTGACACCTGGAGCCAGCTTAAATTGCTAAAGCAACTCCCGAACCTAATTCCTAAGGTCACATACCTGTCGCATAAAAAGAAAATGCATATTACGTGTATTCTGAATGAAATAAATGTCGTGTAAGGTCTAGTAAAAATAAACACAATATATATTACACTACTTCCCAAGCCTCAAAATTATAAGAATGGGTAAAAGCTAATCATTAACTAATGATTGCTTATACCTATAGGTTTTATTAGTAGATTATATAGGTTCATTTAGAAGGCCCCTAACTATTAGCCTAATGTTAGTGGGCGTTGTTTGGCAACCACAACCCCACAATGCAACGCGCCTCTCTCCTAGCTCTCCCTAATGCAACGCATCACTTAATTATTTTTTTCAAAACTCAGTTGGTGATGCAACCGAAACAATTGTGGGGTTGCTTTTGTGATTCTTGAAGGTTGGTGAGTAAATGTGCGAGTTATGGGGTTGGTTTTTTGGTCACCACTAGCTAATTGTGGTTGGGGTGGAGTTGTGGAGAGAGAAAGCTGAGGTGGCGCTGACGTGGCGTGGTTGCTTGGGTGAGAAAGTGGTCACCACTAGCATTAGCCTTAGTTAATGCATTGTGGAGCTTTTTAGTTAATGCATTGTGGAGCTTTTACTATATGGGGTGGTTGTTACAGATAGAGTGGCAATTCGGTTTGGCGGGTCCGAAATCCGAACTCAAATCTGACCCATTTAAATAATTAGGTCAGCTATGTCAACTCTTACATGTTTACACACTACCCGAACCTGCCCCATTTAACCATTATATATATACTTGGTTGACGGGTTAAATATGTTACACCGGTTGAATATGTAAAATGGGTTTCGGGTCGACCTATTTAACCCATTTTATATACAAAAGTTGGCACATTACACGAGTTAAACAGGTTGAACGAGTTTGCGGATCGACCTTTTAACCCATTAAACCTAAATGCTGTAATTTTTTATTTAATGAAAAAAAATCTTATACGGGTTGGCGGGCCTACCCGCTTAATTTATTCCTGACCCGAACCTGAGCTGTTTAATAAACGGGTTAGATGAGGCGACCCAAATCCCACCCCGAATCTATTAAAACTCAACCCGAACCTGTTAATCTCGCATCTCTCATTTACGTTTTCTCCACACATATGACAATTTCAAACACACAAAACAAGAAAACGTACTCAACGATTTTCTTTCATGTACAAATCTAAGAAGTAGACAATATAAGCGATCGAGAAATACACACATTATAAAAAAAAATATCTACATTTAGAAAAGAAAAGAAAAAAAATGTAACTATTTCTATTGATATTTGATCAATATCCATGTTCAAGACCTTATTTTTTTTCTTCTCTTTCTTACATTCAATGTAAGTTGTTTACATTTTTTTGTACTTTTGTTTTGAAAACTAAAATATATAACTTTTCCATTGAAAAATAAAGAAAACAGCCGGTTGCATGGGTCACAAATGACCCAAAACTTGAGCCCACTATGCAATGCCAGGCCGGCCCATACACTTTGTCAAAATCCTGCAACAAAACATTCAACTAAATTCAGATCACCAGTTCACCACTAAAAAATACTACAAAATTAGTTGTAGACTTTATGAACCACAATTACATAGTTTATGGTATAAACAATTAAACAAAGATAATTGTAAACCCAAATCGAAAAATTAAACTGATCACTACGATATGCCTTGAGATATTTAGGAGGTGTTGTTTAAACTTATTTAGGACTTCTGAGTTGACGTGATTTTGATTTATCGTTTATAAGTTCATATTTTCTAGCTTATATATTTTGAGACTTTTTGGCTTTTATAATTATGATGTAGTATAGCCTATATAAGCCCACAGATATCGAAAGTTTACTTTTCATACAAAAATAAGCCGAACTTATATAAGTCAACAAATAAGCTTAAACAAACACCTCCTAAAATGATTGTTTTACCTAAACATATCATAGACTTTGGAGTTTGGATGTTGTGTATTCATAGTATAATACAAGGTTACTCTGTTGATTTTTGTTATAACTTTATATGCAAAATTATCATATAGTTTTGAACACATGGGTTAGTCAAAAAGCAAGGATTGAATCATACGGCACATGATTAGATTGGTAGCCTAACCAATAATTTTGCATACACCTTGCAAATATAATCATTTTAATATCAACTACAACTTGATTATTAATTTTATATCATTCAAAAGAAACAATTTAATCAGTGCAATAATATTATACAATGTAGCTTAGTAGTATAGTGAAGTGTCACAATTAAAATCGTGCACATGCAATAGGACACTTTGAAGTGCCACTAAGTCACCATGACTCAATCTCACAAACATGTTCTTCACTATAATAGTAGTATAATTTATAGAAAATTTTAATTGTACGTTTGATTTTAATTGTACCATAATCAGTGCAAGAATATTATTTATATACTTTTAAATTTTAATTGTACGTTTGATTGAAAAAAGGTCTACACATCTAAAAGACTAAAACTATGACTTGCTAGTTACTACTCTCTTTTCAACAACAAAAAGATTTGCACTTTCCAAACTATGTAACCTTTTAACGCATTATGTACAAACTATCTAAATTAATCATGCTTTTGAAAGCCAAATTAGTCTAGCCGTACTGCAGCTAGACTAATATTACCTTTTCTCTAATTAGTCGTGTTTTTATAAGCCAAATTAGTCTAGCCGTACTGCGGCTAAACTAATATTATATTTTCTCTAAATTAATCATGCTTTTGAAAGCCAAATTAGTCTAAAAATTACCAAATAGTCGTTTTAAGGTCAATACATTAGAATGACTTGTACACTTTGACAACAAAGTAAAGAATACATACCTTTTTCATGTTTAAAGCAATTTGCCTGGCGCTAAATTTTTCCAAGCTATCAAAAGTTTGTCTAGCACATCTAAATGCATGGACTTGCATGAACCCAGGCATGTCCGTTACTATCACCCGCACTTGAAGCAAATCCGCGACCTCTCCGATATTAATCATTACCATGTCTGCCCTATTTTCTACCGATCTTCGCCCCACCTCAACCCCAGACACCCGCTTCCTCTCTTCGGTTCCCGATACCGTTTTTCTCCCTTCTTCAATCAATGAAACCGATTTCCTGTTAGTTGCATATCAAGGCAAAATATATTATCATAATGTAATATGAAAATGCAGTAAATGTATATGTTTATAGTTATTAATTCTTTTCTACAACTGAGTTATTATAAAGATGGTTAAAATTGATCTAACCGCCTTTTTAGTAACTCAGCTGTAGAAAAAAGTACAATTCTTAAATTGATAAATAAAAAGTACGTTGAGAGTCTATATAAATAAAAGTACGCGATTTTTTTTTTTTCACAAATGTGATTTTAGAGTTAGTAGTTTACGTGTAAAGTCGCTCGTGTTTCTTGACGTCTTCGATCGTTGAAGCCGACTGCCTAGTATTGACAATTGTCGTATTCGATTTTCTTGATGAGCCTTGATCAAGAACTACTTCCTTTGTATCTTCTTTACTAGAAATGTGATGGGTGTTTCTTTCTCGGGTCGTTTTGGATCTTCGTAGTAACGCGCCCAATGCTCGAGTAATCGACTTCTTTGTGGTGGTGGGGGTTGGTAATGGTGTTGATGGGTGGTTTCCGGTGTCGAGTTTGTATACATACATGACTTCTTTTTTATGGGTTGTCATATTTTATGTACCAAAAGCAAGTGGTGCATGTGGTACAAGATTGTGATTGTGAAATGTAAGAATTGTTTTTTTATATAGTTTCTATAGATATAAATAGTAAATTATAAAGAGTGAGTAAAGAATAGAAGTGTCCAAATCATGAATATGTTATTCTTATCAGAAAAGTAATATATTGAATGTTATAATCTAATAGTTGACATATCAGGTACTAAAAATATCACATAATAAAGTAAATTATGGAAACTTGTGGAGCACAATAACCATGAAGGATATATATTTATTGCTCAATAGTGAATGGATAAATTTAGATACAAGCATTTTTCCAAAAGTTTTTTTTGTATGTTTACTAGAAAACCAAAAAAAAACAAAAAAGATAATCATATGACTATATGAGTAACATTAGTTTAGTCATTAAAAAAAAACTGCAAAAGTAGTGTGACACACAAATTGAGTTTTAAATATACAATTTCTCAAGCTCAATTAAAATGTTTTTTCGTTTTTATTTAATTAAGCATACAAAATATAAACAGTGTAGAAATTGTTATGTTTGTACAGAACAATATCTAGTATGAATTATTGTGATTGTGATTTTTGTCCATGTATATTTGTTCCCATTTGGTGTTGTTGGTTGATAAGCCTCAACAAATATGGACCCCCTCATTTTCTAGTTTTATATTTTTGGAAACATTTTCTTTTGTCCTAGTCAAGTTTTATGTATTGTACAGAACAAAACTTGAAAGATGATGTTATTATCATTATTAAGTGAATGACTATGCTTTAATCATCTAAAGTCACTAATCAAAAGGATCATTATTTATATTCAATGAATGTATAGAGATGTATAGCAGTTAAGCGAGCCCAAGTGAGAGTAGTACCAGTTTGGGTGACCGACCGGGAAGTCCTCACTTGGGAACCACAAGCTCTAATGATATCAGGCGAATCGGGAATAGGAGTGGGGTTATCCCCTAAGGAGAGGCTCGCGGTTGGTATCTCTGCCCGAGGATGCGACACTAACTCGAGNATTATTTATATTCAATGAATGTTTAGAGATGTATGGTGCTAGAAGAATTTCTTAGATCATTGACTAAAAGACCAAATCATACAGTTTGACAATGGAGGACTCGTTAGTTAAATTTAAGTAAACATGTCGACAAATTTACTTGACATTCTGAATTTCACATGCCTCACACGTTGCTATTTTCAGCTATGTGTACTAGTTTGGGTCACATATGTGATATGTCATTTATCTTTAGTCTACTACTAAATAGTAAATGAGACAAAGCTCTTATTGGACTGTGGTCCGTAATAGATTCTAAACTTTTGCACCTCCAATTCAAGCCATGGTTAGCTACTTCACCCACTATAGGCTTTTTGTAAAGACCTTGGTCCATAATATGTTTGGAACTAAGCCAATGGTTAGCCACCCCACCCTAATACTAATAGACCATGGACTTGACATTAATTCTACTCCGTATAAAGCAATGGCTAGTTACCCAACCTAAGCATCCTCTTATCTCAATTCTTACTAATAGACTATGGCCCAAAATGTCGAACTATATATGGAACCATTGCTCATCCATATTAAGCCGTGGTTAGCCACTCCGCTTAGTACAGGTGTAATTTTCGTGGGTAACTGACAGAATTCTTATAGTGAAACTAAGCTCGCCACACTCACACCCCAACCAAATGTCTAGCTAACCATACACCTAAACGAGCTCATATTAGCTGATGGTCCATAGCGGATAATGAACTTGGCAACGCCTCCCTCTATACACCACCCCACTCCCATCATTACATCTCTAAGAGGATAGCTATGTTTTGGTTGTCTACTATAAAGAGTAGGGTTGAATGTCATTTTTGAAAGAGATGTATGATGGGAATTGTTGGATTACTTGGATCATTCATTTATCTTCATGATATTGATTGGAATTAATATTCTCTTCCTAGTAGGGTTTGTAATTGATTTGTCAATTTGTGAAGAGGTTGACTCCAATTCAATTTTATTCTAAGACATGCATTGTGTCTATGCTTTTTTGTGTCTCAAAATTGATTACTACTCTCTTAATCCAATCAATTTTTTTTCTAAGGCCACGTTAATAAAAAGAGAAGAAAATACAACATATAATTATCTTTGTTTCTTCACTGATGTTACAACATATAATTATTTGTTACACTCTGTTGAGTGTAATTTGGGAGGTAAAGTGAGAGTAAAGTAAAGACAACTAAATTTAGTATATGTGTTTTTAATACTTTTTAGATAGCGGGGGAAAAGAAAGTGGAGGCAATGGTTGTGTGAGAAACTCCCCAACCAAAATGGTTGTAGGTTCAAGTCCTGCTTAGGACATGTGAGATTGTTTGTGGTTTGTATATTACGAGATTGCCAGTTGCCCTTCTAAAAAAAGTGAAGGTAAATGATAGGTATTTTAGCCCCATAATCTCTGCCCAAAACTTGGTTGAAAGTGAAGGAAAGTAGATATCCGCATTTAAAATTACCAAACAACCCCTATTAGTTTATTAATGTCAGTTCTGACATTGTTTAACCACTTCACATATTACGAGTATCACTTTCTTTCATTCCTTTTTTTCATTTTGTAAAGCTTGAGAACACACTTTATAAGTTAGCTTCATTTCCTTTCCTCTCATATTATTTACCTTACTTTTTTGCAATTTACTTTCCTCTTAAAAGAACTTAAGAACAGAAACCAAAAGATTTAAAAAAAAAAAAAAAAAAAAAAAAAAAAAAAAAAAAAAAAAAAAAAAAAAAAAAAAAAAAAAAAAAAAAAAAA
>LBNU01039529.1:36480-46675 GCA_014162995.1 Artemisia annua
TTCTGATAGGAAATGGATGATACATACAATAATTGCATTCTTATATTATTGGCCGTTCCAAGCACATGTGCTGGTGTATGCACCAAAAAAGGGTGCGTATATCATTGGCCGTTCCAAATTAACCTTAAAATTATCATGTCGTGTAAACTTAATATGAGTATTATTTCAACATCGGTAAACAAACATACCCACATAGCTAGCTGAATTTTTGACACCTAAACCCAAGAAGTAAGCTAATCTAAACACTCACTAAAATCATTTTTTTTTTCTTTTTTATCATTTTGCAGTAAAAAAACAATTTAAAAAATCCTTTGTATAACATATACTTAATATATCAAATTTACATCATATAAAAAACAAAAAATCCGAAAACCACTGCAAATAACATAAAAAGTTACCTGGAACAATTTAAAAAATTGTAACTAATAATCCATCGCAGCAACTCAGACCTTGAGCCAGTCAAATCCTGTACAAAGAAAACCCCTAAAAAATCAAACCCTAAATTGAATCTTATAGCGAAAAAATAAATAAATAAAAACCCTTACAAAGAATTGAACAATTAAAGATGATAGCAATCATATAACACCATAAATTAGCAAAACCCCCAATCTTACTTAAATCCGCAATCCGTCATCACCACCACGGGATCCTCTTTTCCATCGATTACTATAAGATGGAAGTAATTGATCTTCAAGCTCATCATTTTTCCCCATCTTCTTCATGCCCTCACCGCCAACAATACCAGGCACAGGTTTTTGATATGGGTGCTAGAAACTTCCAGTGTGTGCAGCGAGAATATATATAAATTACACCGTATTTTTTTGCTACCTTCTTTCTTCATAAAACGGCAAAGGGACTGGGGATCTGAGAGGTGCGTGTGTGTGGGAAGAATCTGGAACCCTCACAAATAAAGCAGAAGCGTTGTTAGGTTGTGTACGTGTGTCGAGAATATTCGACTGCCCTATAAGTGGAAAAACAGGCCGGAAAATGGGCTACAAAATCGGGCCACAGGAGCCCACCAATTTTGGCGGGAAACCCACAGGGAATACGACGTCGCAGACCTTGGTTTTTAAAGTATATATATAATGAACATGTTTGCTCTCTACATGGGCTTTAACATTGTTTTTTGATGACAACCCATAAGCTAAGTAGTAAGTAGTACTAGGCCACGATCCAGTCCAATGGGTCGAAACTTTAAAAGATTATACATTTTGTTAAATTTTATACACGCTTAGAAAAACTCAGAAAAGGTCCTTGAACTATTTGTAAGACGTTCAGCATTTTAAGTTTTAATGGATGGTAATAAAGCATTAAAACATTACTATGTTAATACTTAATACCTAAGACCATGGTTCTAAAAGGCGTGCAAAAGCCACGCAAAAACGTGATGCTTGTTTATGCTGCCGCAACACGCCTTATGTCACGTCTTTTTGTAAACTTGATATATATAAAATATGATATATAAATATATAAATAGTTTCATATTTTGTGCTGCTTTATGTCATGCTTTATAAACGCAAAAGCTTCGCCTTGGCCGCTAAGACGTGAGACTTGGTCACGCCTCACGATATTTATAACCTTGCCTAAGACTTGGTTATCTTTTTAATAAAGAGAAATGATAGGGATGTTTAAAATCATGCCTAATTATATGTCTAAAACTGTGTGGTAACAGTTTATTGGTTGTAGCAGCCGGACTCACTTTTTCACTAACCAATAAACTATTGTCACACAGTTTTAGATATATAATTAGGCATGTTTTTAGTCATCCTTATCATTTCTCTTTAATAAATGCTTTATTAGTATGTTTTGTATCTGAAAAATCATGAACCGAGCAATTTCAGACTACCTGAACTATAAGTTCGGCTCTTTAAGACACTAGTAACACCTAACATGAATCAACTAGACTCTCGGTCAATACATTTTGGTCAATACATTTTGTACTTGATGCATTTTCTAATGACTAAATGATCTCTTTGGAATAAAACATTGTGCATAATGCTTATCTCACTTCTAGATTGTGGTGTATATTAAGGGATTAGGTCAATCAAGATTCATGAAATTCCAAATAATACAATCAGATAAATGTTGTAGACAGTATTGTATCAGTATTATTATTACCGAAATGATTTTTAATTATTTCATTTGTTAGTTTTTTCTTAACTTTAAAATATTGTGGGCTTGACATGTTACATGTAAACAACAATAAAAATCAAGCCCGTTTCATTGATTTGGGTTGCCCAGTACGTAACTACGAATGATGCCTCGTAAATCACAAAAAACTTAACTATTATGGAGAATAAATAGTTCACTAATATTACGCAAATTGTTTTATATCCAATCTAAGTCTTTCACTCTATTCGATATGTATGGTGTGGGCCTTCATTGGATAAAGTTTGATACAGTAATATTTAAAAAGAGCAATAAAAATTCAAAAGATATGTATAAATATTAAATTGGAGACCCTTCACAAATGATGGCCTGCGTGGCTGCCCCACTTGCACAGGGTAATCAGCGTCACTGACAACAATATTCGATCCTGTTGGAGCGAGGTATAAATGAGATAAAATGTAGACAGTCACACTCCTACCTGATAACCCGATGATAAAGGGACTTGTTACATGTAAAATGTAACAAAATCGACTCATTTTGATATAACCAGATTGAGATTGTTAGGCTAATATTAATCCTTATCTTAGCATACAGTGATTCCAAAAATTTCTTTTTCCAATAAGTATGAAATCAGATTGTGTAGACATTGCAACATGACACATAAGCAATGCAACACCATAAAGTATAAGTTTTAGACTTTTAGTGCACAAGAATTGGTCAAACTTTTCACAACATACACCTTGTATTGCACCAAAAAGATGTTTGGTACCAAAACAATAAAGAAACTAGATAACCCATATCTATGAAATAAGTCATCTTTAAGAAGTTATGACATTCATACTCAACTAAACAAACCCCACATGAAAAAGACAAGCAACAATTAAAAGAGAGAGATATTCTTTAGACTAAATGCAAAAACTGTCTTAGTGATTTGCCGAAATTGCAGTTACAACTTCAAAAGTGCAGACGCAGTCTTTGTGTGAAACTTTTCGCAATTGTCATTCCTGTTACAAGAATATATGAAACTTTGAAAGTGCAAACGCATTCTCTATAGGACTTTTTATGTAAAGACTGCCATTGCGATTCGGCTAAACTACAAGGACTCTTTTGCAATTTACTCTATTATCATATATGTGATGCATTTCATACTTGTACAGTATATCACTAAGTTCACAAAATTTGTTGACATTCAGATATTGAATAAGGAATAAGTACCATAATACACAAGCAAATACAACATGAAGATCACAAGAACTATAATTACAAAACAACAACAATCCCATAAACACAAAACCTTGCTATGCCCCTAAATCCTTTAGATGGATAACATAGATATTATTGGTTACAACAAAGTCTAATTGCCTACAACTATTGTAACTTGTAACCAATATTTGTATCCCGGAGACTCAGTCCACAAGTTTAAGAAAAAACATAAAACTGACCTAAAAACATGCCAAACAATAAACTTATTTGGGTGATCATGAGTTCATGACTTGCGTTGGCCTCTTTTTTTCTGCTTCTGGGTCGAATTGTTTTTTGTGCCAAACACGCCACAGATGCCACCACAGCCAGAGGCCTTTGGCGAAGGAGGGTCAATTGTGGGTGCAACTTCCACGGTCCGATATGGTTTCGGGTCCAGCCTTAGTGGCTCAGGTTTCGCTCTATCTATCTCATCTCTCGTCCTGAGCTCCCCTGATAATAGCTTATCATCCCAAACAAGTCCTGATGAACCCGAACGTCTAAAAGACATATCTGACCTTGGTAACCCAGCCATCTAAACCAGTTCAGACCCGTACGACTCTATCTCCTTAAATTCCTATTTTGGTGTTCTGGTGGTGGTTTGGGAGGATTTTGGTTATAAATAATGAGGAAGTGAAAAGGTGACAAATAAGGCATAAAGTTGGTAAAAGTCATAAGATGACATCTCTTAAGGGTGTGAAATTACATAATTGTCCTGGTCTAATAAAGACATGCGATTAAAATTTAAATAGAAGTCACAATTGAATGTTTCCTAGTTAGGAAGAAGATAAAGTCAACAGAAGACCAAGAACAAGAAGTTCAACATAGTGTGTGAAACCAATATTAACCGTCGATTCAACCATAGCATATACCAGAATACATTTGACGGCCCAGATCTAACATGGGAATGTACAGCTCAGCTGGTGTATATCTGGAAGATATGCAATGAATTACCACAAACTACAAAAAAAGGACAAAAGGTAGGAATCAAGTATGAAAGCATATAGTATGTGGTTGTGATTCGGATTTAGGCGAATTAAGATGAGACCAAAAAGATAACGAATCAAGAATTTGGTCAGATGTTGAAGTAAATTTGTATTAAAAAACATCTATTAAAAGCAAAGCAGCCATTTATGAATTGTCCAAAATTGTAGTACAGTCACTTAAACAATGTAAAATTTGGAGGTTTGACTACTCAGAAGAAATACTTATTGTGTAGATTTAGTCATCTTAAACATGAAAGCGATAGGAGGTAATAATGTAAGATGGATGGTTCAAGCTGGCATCTATAATCTAATGTTTAAATAAGACAGAATAGGTACTCTTATGCATTAACATTTTGGGCGGCTCTCTAAAGGGAGCCAACAAAAACAACATTTCATCACTTTGATATATCCGTAGACACTCGTTCCTAATATAAGCATTGCTATCTTAAATAGTTGAATGGGAAAGGGAATGCATGGGCAATGATACTTTAGCCTCTCGATTATCTATGAACTGCTCCACTAACCGGTTGTAAGTTAACAATTCTATTACCCATCCCCCTTGTATCTTATAACTTCAAACCAACGACCACCTCAATTAACACAAAACAAATAACTAGGGACTACTCAATCAAGATCGAACCAAATTTGGTGGGACAATAATTAGAAGATATCTTACCACATAGGAATCTAGAGCTTAACTTCAAATCCAAACACGAGTGATCAATACTTCAACAGCGCACATAATTGCCACAAGGGTAGAAACCTAAACACACAGTCAAAAACTAGGATCAGCAATTTTGTTAGCTTGCAAAAACAATTCCAGGAGCGGAAATGGCATGACACCTTCTATCTCGTGCAGTGGAAGTTGTACATCGTTTCAGATTGGCACACACGTACATATAAATAGACCAATAAAAGCTACGCCTCATGTAATCATTGAACTATATAAGCAACTGAAAAACAAGGTCTTGGAAGACTTTTTTCAAAACATTAAGGAACTCGAGTTCAAGACCACAAAAACAGAAAAACTAATACATCCTATGAAAGTGGACATGCATAGTTTCTCATCAAAAACAACTAAAAGCCTAAATGTAACATAAGACCAGCACTATACATCATAATAAAGCTTGTTCAAACTAACATCAGTCTATTTAGAACTCAAAAGATACCCCAGTTTTCGTTTCTTCCATATTGTGATAAATTTGCATTTTCAGCAACAAAAGTTTTTAATTTTCAACAGAACTTATATAACCAAGTTTAAACGAGCTTCCTTTTGTTCTTGAGAATCTCACTCAGAGGTCTAGGACCCTGAAAATCATCTGATTCAGTTACTTTAAACGACCCTTGCAGTGCTTTCTTCTTCTCTTCTTTGATTTGGTCAAGGCTCTTGGGTCCTGTAAAAACACCAGATTCATCACGGGATCTTCTGTTAGAGTATTGAGCTGGCTTCCTTGACCTCGAGACCGCTGAAGATAAAACCAGTGGTTTCATAAGCCTCTTATCCCTTATTGGCTGTCTGTGTTTGTTCATATAGACAAGCTCGCTTATCCTAGCTCTATAGTCAAAGTCAATCCCAACACAGGACCCATGCCTTCTAGGATTTCCCTTGATTCGATGATTTGACTCGTACCCTTTGAAGAAACTGCCATCAACAACCTTGTGCTTCAAAAACTCACGAAGATCAGAACCTCTTCGTCTTTTGAGAATTGGTTCTGGTTTTGAATTCCTTTTCTGTAAAGAAAGGCGGTAAAAGATGCTTTCCCTTGGTTGCTCAGACATTTCATCACAACGATCATAAACATCATACCTCAGTTCTTTAAGTGCATTTTCCGATTTTGTGTAGGCAGGATTGTAATCTGCATAATGAACATCGACCACCCTGTGTTCTTCATCATAGACAGTATAATAGTCGGCGTCTTTTTCATAACCTAGTCTTTCTGATCCACCCTCAACAAGAACGTCAAAACCTGGTGGTGACTTCATGTACCCTTCAAGTTCTACATAACCATCTGAGCTCTGATCATCAAAAACATCTGACTCGCTCTGAACAAATTCTTCATGTTTCACATTTTCTTCACTTTCAATAGATTCTTCATCTTCGAGATTATTTTCACTTTGAACAAGTTCTTCATCTTCTACATTTTGGTCACTTTGAGCAAAGACTACATGTTTTACATTTTCTTTACTTTGAACAGGTTCACTTTTCTCTGGTACCCCAGAAGCTAACTGGTGGGAATCCTGAGTGAGTTTTTTCACAGGTTGAGTGTGTTTGATTTGAACAGATTCAGGTGGATCAGGATGACTCTTGACAGGTTTTGATCCAGCGTTAGTTGCTACAGATAACTTCTTTTCACAGGGTACTTCATTGGTAACTGAGATTGCAGCAGGTCCGTGTAGAAATGAGCAGGTATCACCTTTACTACAAAACCCCCTCAAGTAGAAGTAGCAAGGAACATTTGTCTTGTCCACAGGTAAAGCAGATCCATTGTTGAGATTAGGAGGTTCATGATATGCTTCCTGGAGTCCATCCAGTGGCTAGAAATGTAGCATACAATAATTCAGAATATATATACAAGCAAATAGAAATTTCAACTTGCCAAATCAGCATCACACGGTAATAGATGTAAAAGACAATAAGATGGGATAGCTTTGAGATGAAACCTAAGGAACAAACAGAATGTGTCTCTGGCTTAAGCTATGAGAACAAACATAGTCAATAAGTTTGTCCATATGAAGTTTTATCAATCGTGCAGTTAGTACGATGTTTGATTAAAACTCAGTTTGGGGCAAGAGGAATATGGTAAAGCCGTATCAATATACTATATCATTAGAACTTGACCTCTTTATAAACATATCTAAGTATTACAGTATTATAACGGTACATACCACACCAGGGGTAAGCTCAAAATACGTAACGAGCAAATAAAAAAAATATCTATGTTAATTATGATATAGAATCATTGGACCGTTACAGAACAAGGAAGGAAAGGGTGTGAGAGATGGATACGTTTACCAAAGAACCGTCCAACTACTGGAAAGGGTAGGAGTGTAAAAAGTATAAACATAACAACACTTGCTCGATCATTTATAGAAATTAGCTTTTCTCTGAACTATATTATAAGAACACAGGCATACATGGGTGGGTAAGAGCGTACTAGATGCCAATCCAAAATCTAATTTGGTCTGCTCTGTGTCATGAACCAAATCACTCAAACAAATGACCCAAACAATGCTAAATTGTAATTATTTACATTTTCAACACTAGATTTCCAATATTCAAAATCTGACCCAAACAAAATAGCTAGCAATAGCCTCTAGCCCTCTATAGAGTGATATGTCAAAACTTCTGCGGATCTTAGGCAAATGACTTGTTCCATCTAAGGCGTCGTAATAAGGCATGGTGCCACTCGCTGAGCCAATTAGACATTTACGTGTTCAATATTGAGTGTTGAATTAGACTGAATATACTTGAGAACGATATTTAACTAACAATCCATCTTCATATTATTCCCAAACAGGATTCATTCTGAGGTACCTATTTCCTAAACATGCATGCTAAATGGTCCAGATACCGAATTTGCAATCAAATACAGTTGAGACGTCATATCCACCCAACTATACCCGAAACCGAGTAATGTAATACATCCATATAATTAACCTTATCGACACTGCATGCACTGATGCAAGAAGAAAATATAATATTGGCCTAATAGCAGTATGAACTTACAGGATGCCTGAAAGCACATTCGGGATTATAACAGCAGCCTGACAACCAATACCAGCAATCTCTTGGGTTCAGCCTAGCAACCTCGCAGTGACGATATTCACATTCAATTCCCTAAAAACACAAGTATCAACACTGTCAGGCTCACGATACAATATATCAGAAAGGCCAAAAGAGGAAGTAACCGCAAATATAAACAAAGCAGAGAATCTTCGTAGCTCACTATCTAACAACGCCGCAAATAATAATCTAATCGAGCAATCAGCTATGTTCTACAATATTCTTAGGGGGTGTTTGTTTCGGCTTATACAGCGGGCTTATGACTTATTTGGTTTTGGGCTTACATTTCATAAGCTCACTTGTTGTAGCTTATTTTGAAACTTTTCGGCACATAACAACACTTATATAAGCAGAAAAGTTTCAAAGTAAGCCGCAAAAAGTGAGGTTATGAAACATAAGCCCAAAACCAAATAAGTCATAAGCCGGCTATATAAGCCGAATCAAACACCCCCTTAATACCAACCAACAAATCATTTCACAACTCAGAAACACTAAATTCCAATCAGCTACTTATACATTACACAAATCAGCTAAAAAAAAAAAAAAAAAAAAAAAAAAAAAAAAAAAAAAAAAAAAAAAAAAAAAAAAAACTAGTCACTAAAAACAGCTACATTACACAAATCAATTAATGTTCTTATAAATTCAAATTATATAAAACCCTAACACACACACAGAGAGTTAGAAAATAACAAAATATATAAAACCTAACAAAGTAAATGATTTATATAAAGAACCTTTTTGCAAGTAAGAGGTGAAGCTAAGAAATAAACACAATCAGTGAACCCTTTTATTATTATTTCTTCTTCCTCCATTTTTACTTTTTTTTTTCTTTTTTTTTTTTTCTTTTTTTTATAAAAATAATGAAAATGAAATTAGGTTTTGATTGTTTTGTTTCTTTAGTCTTGTGGTGTGTCAATTTGGGGTTTCGAGTAATTTTTTTATTTTTGTTTTGGTTTAGAGAGAGTGTGTGTGAATGAATATTTTGTTTCTATTTTTATATGTAAGTTGGTTTAAATAAAAGATGACTTAACGTAGATACGTTTTTGTATTATTTTATATATTTTTTTTCTTATTAAGTTATAAACAAATAATTTTTATATAAATTTTTAGATTCAGTTTTTTCATATAATTAAGATGAGAAGAATGAGAAGAAACCACAACCACAAATATTAGATGCATTCACAAAAATAGATGCATCTCCCTATTATTTATCTTTCCTTGTTTAAAATATGTGGCCACAATTGTTTCTCACTCTTCTCATTTAAATAATTCTTCTCACTAGATCCATACTCTAAGTTAATTAACTAAAGTTCAAAAACCACCTGACACTTTGTTGTGGTGTTCTTTTTTAGAATGAAAAGAAATGAAATAATAAAAAATGAAAGTTTATTATGTTTTTGAGTTTCTTTTTGAAAATAAAAATAGATTTTGTTAAAAAATTTCAGCCGACAGAGTGGAAATAATTCTACACACAAATATTGAGTATATAATAACTAATATAATCCTAAGTATATACTCATATTCGACTCTTATTATAAAATGAACATGTTTTAAAGGGACCAAATGTAAAGGCAACTCGAGAATACAATATTGTTTTCTTTTCTTTTATTCTATTCAACTCGAGAACATGAAATATAAAGGCAACTTTCTTTCACTTTCTTTTATCTTCTTTACTCATCATTTCTATCCACACATAAAAAAAAAATCGGGAATACGGTGTAAACATAAAGAAAGTTATAAGTATGGTCCTTATACTAGTTAATGTATTTCATTTTGTCCCTTTTTAACAAGTAGTAACTTGCATATGGAGCTTTTATTGCCATCATGATACTTGAAATTGGTTGTGAAGTTAGAACAAAGTATTTTGAAAATCAATAATATGTGCGAATATTATATAGTAATCTTGCCAACAAATGAAACAAATGAGATGCTTGCAAATGGTATCATTTTTGAAAATGGACAGCATACCCATGTTCGACTCTTAACAAGTTAATCTCAATTGTTCCCCTGTTTTGCATACTAACTAAATGACCCTTGAAATTTATGTGTTTCTTCAAAATCTACCCTTGAAAATTTG